>APFE030699624.1:0-30711 GCA_000404065.3 Pinus taeda | reverse complement strand
AATACATGTTGCATTGTATTTTGGGTGACCTTTGGCCTTAGTTGTCGGGGCCCATTTTCTATTTTTCCCCATAGTGGTGTTCAGGGGGGGTGTTGGAACTACTACACCTACATGCAAACTCTCAGTTATAGCATGCAACTACATGCAACTACATGCAACTGCATGCGGACTCTTAGTTAAAGCATGCAACTACATGCAACTACTACACATCTACATGCGGACTCTTAGTTAGAGCATGGGATTGTATGCAAGATTCCTTTTGCATGACTTACTCCTTGATTTGCTCCTTCTTTAACTCCGCAACTGACTAGTTATCTCCGGAACTTGTTGTAGGTGTTGAGTTTTCTCATTGATCACCACTATAGTTCATTACCTTGGGATCTTCACCCACTATAGTTCATTACCTTGGGATCTTCACCCAGTAATGCTATATAATGAGCATTGTGACATATTTTCTAATGAATCATTCTTTTCTTCTTTCAATTTTCTTTTAATGTTTTTGCTCTGCAAAGCTGTGTGTTCAACCTTTACTAGCTAGATTCATCTGTGCAGGTTTTCTAACACATTTACACCATGAAGATGTTGATGCGATAGCGGGATTGATGAATTAATTTTACATGCCTGATAGCTTCTTGTCTGGCTTTCAGTTATAACTATGAAGACTATATTTATGTAAGAATAGTAATTTGCCAAAGTGATATTGAGTTCGCTGGAATAAATGCAAAATTCCAATCTGTATATGTAGTTAAGATTCAATGCCACTTTCTGCACACAAGAGTACAATATGGAAATGATGTCATTCACTGCCCGTACCTAAATAGAGACAGATTGAGTGTTCTATACAACAAAATCATAATGTTGACAACAACACAAGCATTTCATATGAGACATGGTTGCAATATACTCTGTAAATAAACTCAAGTACATGAAAAAGAGAATGGTAGAAATGGCTTTACAATTATCAATAGAAACAAGGATGCTTCTAAATTATTTGACGAAATGTGATGAAGTAACGAGGTTGGTCTATATGGTGTAATTAGTTTTAAATTTAATTTGATTGCAATTTTTTTAAAGATTTTGAAATTTGATAAACAAAAAAGAGGTTAAACAATTAACTTCACTTGTATTTGTCAAATTCCAAAATATTCCTAAAATCTAATCTGCAATCCAAGTAATTAAGGAGAAAAGTGTGCATTTAACTTTATCCCTGTTTCAACCTACTCTACGTGTTCATACTTTTTATACCATTCAATGCTATACATGCAATTCATTTCAATTTTATTTTTAAACATTATGCATTGAATTTAAATATAGTTTACATTATTTTAATTTTAAGTTTACTTGTTTTAAAGAGCTCTATGCATGTAAAAGGCATAAGCTGTATCCCAAAATAAACTATTGCAAATATTCAATGCACTGTTTGCTACATCTCTGTTATTATTATGAAAAATAATCAATGTTGAACAACTGTAAATGAAGCTATATGATGGAAGAGTGTTTTATTGACATCAAAATGAAACCCAGAGCAAGAATAATAATTTTATTTCTTGTGCAACTGCTGTCAAAGGAAGTGTTACCTCCATTACTTTGGAATCCCTAATGGCCGATTCTATATCATTCGACAGTCTTGGTAATGCCTGGTTAGACATCATGAGGCTTGTGCATGCCAAGGTTTTTTTTAAGAGATATGAACAAGCATATTATGCATTTTATGTAAAATAAAATCCAAAAGGTAGATTAAGCTATTGACACTGACACAGATTAACCATTAGTCAAATATAAATGAAAAGGGGGACATTTAGCAGCTTACTTGCATGCTCTGTTTTCTTGTTTTCATCGTTCCCAAAAACTTCACTGAATTCCCTGGTTATAATCTGTTGGACTTTATATTGGTCGCTGTTTAGCTTTGACAGGTTTCTTTGGGTTCTCGTGTCCAGATAAAGCTTTCTAATCCTCTGGATGACAACATCTATCACAGGTGACAGAAACCCTGTCAGGTCAGTCATCGTCTACAAATTTCTCCAACAGGGAACTCATTGCCATAAGTATAATATCAATTCATTTAATTTGCAGAGCACTCACCGAATTTGATGAAAGCATATAGTTTGGTAGCAGTTTCTATTTTGGAGCGATCAAGCTTCCCGAATTCTCTTTGCAGATCCTCCAAATAGTGAAAAGCAAGCTTCCTGGGATATGACTGGTCACACAAAGTAATATAGCCCACACCATCCTCAATAATGTAGCTATACCGCTCAATAATCAAGGCAAAACATGTAAATAAATGTTCTAAAACCCCCAACTGCTTAATTAATTGAGGGGAAAAAATTACAGTTCTAATCATCATGTTTGTACCTTAATTGCTTAATTAATTAAAAGTTGCTACATATGAACTAAAAGTATATGCAGGATACTGAAAGCAATAGGGCCCGATTCTCAGGGACATTCTGGAAGGTCCGGGTTCACCTAGAGAGAGTTTGTTGAACAATAGCTTGGCTTTCTGCTTGTAGAATTCAAAATCAGAACCATTGTTAAGTTCACGAAAATGCTCTAAACCTTATGCAAGAGGCAACCCATCACTGACACGAGCTATAATTGTGACCTTCACCATGATTGATGCACCAGAAACAAATGATTAGTAAGTACTACACCAATAATTCCGCCTTCTCTCTGTGTCTTGCACTACTTGTCCCAAAAAATACAACCACAAATCTATTTTGCTGTCCAAACAAATGAATGTGTTCTTCCCACAATTCTATTTTGCTGCACATGCATAGACAAAGAAGGAAGGTAGGCAATATCGTAAGGCAAGGGAGGGGAATGTAGAATGGATTGTTTAGAGAAAGGAATAAAAAGGAGAGTATTCCATGTTTGGCGTATTTGTAAGTAGGAAGAAAAGGAGGACCGGCGAGAGCAGGCAAGGCGGTTTAAAGAAAAATCCACCGGCCACTAAATATGTGAAGAATCAGTAAAGGTCGATTCCCAGGCCCTGCGCGTTATTACATGATACGCGAGATGCTTTCTCCTAACAAATATACTTTCAATAGAAAACATATTACTCTTTTCCGTTGGCTTAACAACCAAACATGTTTATATATATATAACTAGGTTGAGCCAAGGCCGACGTTAACTTGCTTGGAAGAAAACTGATTCACTTTTTCAAAGTGGTTTTTATTTTTTCATTTCTCTCCATGAAATTTGAACTGGTGACCTAGCTGCCACTAAACCTCACCCAAAAATCTACACTTAAACAATGTTATCACTAAACGTCACCCACGCATCTACACTTCATAGGTAAAGATGTCTACACTTCATAGGTAAAGATGTTATGTTACGGTTCCCATGGTTAAACATGTTATGTTACGCTTCTCTGTTGGTTTAGCAACCAATAAATTTATGATAGAAGTGAACCAAAATTTCATGAAAGGAGTACTGTATTTTATAAGAGCATTGAAAAGCAAAGGAGGAGGAAGGACAAGTAACAAGTGGTTATTAAAACTAATGAATCAATGCTTGCTAACATTGGAACTTCCACTTAATTGTTAGGGTGGTCGTTGAAGTTGCTATAACATAGATAAATGGATTTAGGATTTTAAAGATAGATCTCAAAATTTAAATTTGACATCTAAATGGGTTCATTGTGTATATGCTTACTTAATGAAGAAAATGTACTTTTATTAATTGTATCAAAATGTTCATATTGTAAAAGAGCTTTACACTAAGCATCTTTTGTTAA
The DNA here is from genome assembly GCA_000404065.3 of Pinus taeda. NCBI lineage: Eukaryota > Viridiplantae > Streptophyta > Pinopsida > Pinales > Pinaceae > Pinus > Pinus taeda. The sequence goes on along the minus strand of APFE030699624.1, from coordinate 26,978 downwards.
AGTAAAGTTTCAATGGAGAATTCTCATTAACTTAGAGGTTGTAAATTTGGATTATTTTCTTATGGAAGGATGAGTTGTAACCCATTTTGGAAAATCTACATCCATGACAACTTGTAAATATTGATCAATTTACTACTAGCATTTAGTATGTTCAAGACATAGTGAGAAGTGTGAATGATAATGCTAGAAAGCTATCACGGGATAATGAAGATCACATCATTGGGGTTAAGTTAATGGGTCTTTATTCTATGTTGAAAGATTTTGAGTATGGAAATTGAGCAATATCAAATGAATAACATTTATTATAGGTATAAGAAAGGAGTAATAGTAGTCAAACATGCAAAATGAAAACCCAAATACGGATATCGAATGGATAGTAATGTCTCACAACACCACTTTGAGGGGGCAACCTCGAAAGAGAACTCCAATATAATATAATACAAAATACTCAACATCTCCCACATAGCTCTTTGCCCCTGTAAATAGCTTCTAGCAAACCTTAACCATGACCACTAGTGGTTCTTACATTAATGATTGGACCATATTACATTTTTAAATGTCAACTACCTAGTGGGCCTTATTTAATGAGGTTACATTACATTATTGAGTACATAAACTAAAAATCTAGTGAGCCTTCTTTAATGAGGCCATATTACATTATTACATTATTGAATACACATACCAAGTATCTATTGGGCCTTATTTCCCCACGGAGGGTGCTTATCAACTGTGCGATGAGAGAACAATGAAAGAGATCAAGATTAATGAGGGATTGCAAGTTTCCCCCATCTAGAAGCCTGAATGGCCACCCCACTGCCATGAGGTGCGTCTCAAGCATAGAAATTTTACACCCGCATAATTTACGACTATTCAAACACTTAGGAAGGTATATTGGCATGCGGGACCATATATTCACAGGCTTAGAGAAAAAATTATGGTTGCAAAGAGGCAGAGACAATGCTATAATGCTCTGAAGTGGGAGGGAAGGCTATTATTCTGCTAATTGAAGGTTTTTGGAGTCAATAATAACTCACAAACTATGGGAATAATTCCTTAAGAGGAGTAGCTTTAAGCTATTAGGACAAGCATCTAGGAAACATGAAATCTCAACAGTTTAAGGCTCTCTATGTTCTTATGGGCTTATCTTCGTGGATTTATATTGCTTAGGTTTGACCTCTTCTTTCTTATTCCCTGCAATTCTTTTTAAGATTGGAATTTTTTTATGTTTCCTTTGTTTTCTCAAATTTGTTGTTATGAGTTTTGTTTTTTTATAACCCTACTCGGCCCTATATTCCTGGGGGATTTCTCTAGCCTGCTTCCTTGTGAGATGTCCTTGCCCTCCTCATCGACTATCAATATTTATCTTCTATTATCTTCTCATGCTTCTAGATCCTCCGCCTCTTTCTCATGAGTGCTCCCCCTCTTCTCACCTTACCCCTCCCTCCTAACATGCCTTGATTTTGCTCCCTCCTACATCATGGTTTTTCATCAGCTGGTTGGCCCCTTGAGAAGGGTTTAACATAGTTACCGATCAAATGAAAAAATGACCAATTACCCCTTTTTTTGAGGTAGAAAAAATTAACATAGTTACCGATCAAATGAGAAAATGACCAATTACTTTTTTTTTGAAGTAGCAAAAAATAACCTGATTTTGAAAAGTTGTAATTCAGAATACATCTTTTATTTGGAGCACATTTTTGGCACTTTAAATTTTCCTATGTATAAGTATGAACATTTCTTTTAAATGTGAGTGATTTTCATGATGATTTTAAGAAGTGTTGATGCAACATCAACTTTTTTTTTAGAGGGTTTAGTTTTGACACTTTAAATTTTCTAATGTCTTCTTCTTCCCTAAGATATTTATTTTTAAGTGTATTTATGTATTCGTATTTTTTTATTTTTCTTTTCAATTTTTTTTCTAATGAAATCTTAATTTTTCCACAGTTAAAAAAGAAAAGAAAAAGGTAAATGTTTTAAAATTAGTATTTTCTATATGTTTATGTAATGTTAATTAATATTTCAATGCACATCAAATAATTTTCATTAAAATACAATAATTTTAAACATTTGACAAAAAATACACATTTTCAATATAAATATAATGAAAAAATACACATTTTGAGTTAATTTTTTGGGTCAAAAATGACATGTTAAATAAATGATTCTTATGGGAATTTTTTTTTTAAAATAACAATTTTTTATGAATTTCATGTTAAAAATGAATAGTAATCACAATTGTTTTACAAAAAAAAATAAAAATGATTCACATAAAAATTAAAGTGAAAATCAGATAATACAAATATTAAAAATATAACAACATAAATCAAATGCTCATTCTTCTTATAAAATCTCAAAGTCAAAACATTACAAGTAAAACTAATGAATATCTCTCAAAATTGAGCTTGATTTGTAAGCATAACTTAAATTTTCTCAACAATATCATATAATCCATGTTCATCATCTTCTAGAGCTTCATTATTTTCTCCTTTCACAATACTTTTAGTTTTAGTTTCCTCATTTTCCTCTTCTAATTGATCTTTTATGTCCGCAAACCTCCCAAAGTATCATTTTCCAATCATTCCATATAACGGTGGTTGAAGTTCATTTGCCTTTTTTGCTATACATGATTCATTAAAATCTCCTTTCCTCAAACCAACTTCTGGGATTGAGTATGGAAGAAATTGAAAAGCAATAATTCTTTGTTGAATAAAATTGCATTGTAGTGGGTTTTTTTCAATCGCAATGCAATTTCTTCTTTTTTGTAGGCAACATGCTAGTGTTGTATCTAATCATCAAGCACAAAAGAAATAAGTAAGTAAATTAGTATAAACACATAAAAACTAAAAAATAAATATTACAATTCAATTTTATATAATAAAACTTACATGAACCCGAAAATAAATTCAAAACCCAATCTCCTTCATTTGAACATAAATCTATAAGATAGTTAATCAATGTTTGCGAAGTTTTATAAATGTTAATTATCTCTCTTTTTGCATCTTTATCCTCATATGTTGACTTTCTTACGACAACACCATGAACTAGTACTTGGATATGAATTTTTCCACTTTCTCAGAGGAAGAGGCTTATAACTATCATCTTTTGTCCAACATTCAACATGGATGAACTCACAATCACTTATAATTGGTTGATCTCCGAAAGAAATAAGATTTGACTTTTGCATATAACATGAAATAGTAAAAGTTCAATTAACTTGTGCATAAATAAAAAAATTTAACGAATCAAACATACAATTTCAATGTCTTACCATATAAGCTGCACACTTGAGTATGCTTTTCCCTTGAAGCTTGTTAATAACATTGTAAATTGTGTGTCTGAATGAAATGTCACAAATCTCCAAAATGGGGATGTTGTGACTTCTTGAAAGCCCATAACCACTTTATTAAAAGTTTGATAAGTATAAGGCTCACTATCATATCCAATGTTTGGGAAATTGAAACCATGAGGAATGTTTGCAATAGCCAAGGCATATTCCCTTTGATGTATGAGTTTTGCAATGTCTTCAAAATCACCTTGTATTATTTGATATTGGATAGTGTCCAACCCATTCCAAATGAAATGAGTAAGAGTAGGATCGAGTTCAACATTCTTAAAACATTGCTTTCTCAGCCTTTCTAACTTAATTTTTTTCAATAAAACTTTCGAAAGTATTTAGTACTCCATATGCATCCTCTTCAACATCTTTAATGAAATATACAAATATATGTATAAGTAATAAAAAAAAATTACATATGAATAAAATGAATGTAAAAATCAACAAACCTTTTTGAATGAAAGATAAAAACATTTAAGTGTTGTTGTAGAACTTGATTATGAGTAATTGCATACAACATCATCCCAACTCTCTTCATTCAACATTTTAACCATATGTTCTTGTATTTTCATATAAATCTTATGACTAAATACATAAAGTAAAAATTGTTAATAGCGTGATATGTATAACAAATACTACCAACACTAATATGTTATATTTAAAATAAAATTATAATCCAAGAAAAAATAAAAATAATTCAACAAACTTACTTTTGAAATTCTGAACACATTTCGTCCAATGACAATTCACCTAACTTCACACGACATAATATTGATTTGACTAATTTGTCATCCTTCACTCCTTGCAATGTTCTCCAAAGTGTGATAGTCATATCATCTGGAAGTTGCTTCATTTCAAGATTTGTATTACTTTTGATACATATTATGAATTTATATTTTTTAACTTTCTGATTTTTTATGGAAATATTCTCCCATATGTCGAAATCCTCATCAATCAATTCACACATCTCCCCAGTTCTAAATTCCAACTAGAAAATGTTATCTATGCCTTTTAATTAATTTGAATTTAGTTTTCTACCTTTTGAATTGATTTTATCCTCAATTTGATAAATTGTTTCCATACAACATTCCTTTCAAGAGCTTAAACTGACTTTTGTATTATCACCATCACATTTTTTTACAAATTCATTATGAATAGATATGACATTTTGGATGAAAGTCATAGACATTCTATACTCATTATTTGCATTATGATCCCATGCCAATAACTTCGCCTCTACTTCTGTTAAACCAACATAAATGATGCATTTTACTGTTTCAAAAAGAGAGTTATTTGGATATTCCTTGATCAATTATCTTTTGGCCTTTGCTGAATGGTTCCCTTCGATTACATAATCCTTGTATTCAAAACATCGTGTCGTATAAAATGCCTCTTTGTTGGGAACTTGATTTGGACCAACAAGAACCACATAATCCAGCGCATGTGCATATGTATTGTACCTGAACAATGTTTTCAAATTATAGACATGTATGTGATGCACATTTCTAATTTGACACTGAGATGGTCCTTCATTTGGCCTATAGAATTGGTTGATATTAAGTTGAAATGTTTTTCCATCCTTAATTAATTTATTCTTCATCAAGTGATCTCAAATGGCATTTTGTTTTGTTTTAATAATGTCATCCTCTAAATCAACACCTGGTGTTATGATTTCTCTGCTACCTTTAGAACATTCACTTTGATCTTCATTATTTCCCATGATTTTTACAAATTGACAAACTTTTGCTTTCTTCTTCTTACCGGTTAACATATCTTCTTCTACATAAACAATATCCTCGTCATCCACTGGAAGAGATACATTTGTGACCATTTTTCTTTTTGGTGTTTTATTTCTTTTCTCATTTTGAGCAATAATTCTAATCTCCGCCTCACTAATGGTAACATATCTTTCAGCTTGAACTTCAATTTCCACACCTTCAAAAACAACATGTTTAGCTTTACTATATTGACCCACCTTAGGGATTCTATGTTGATCCCTTATATGTATTATTGTAATGCCATGAATTATTTCTCTTTGCTTCCTTCTCCTTTCTTCTTCTGTCTCTGTATGGAAACTGTTGTTCACATTCATAATATTTGGTTCTAGATAATAAATACCCTTCAACATGATTGAGAGACTCAGTAAAATCCTATAAAACAAAATAATATATGTCAATGATCAATAATTTATAAAAAAAATTAATGATCCTTACAATAATGCATACCACATAAATATAAATAAGCATACTTACAATGTTATTTGAAATGTTGGTTGTGATTTCTTCACACAACTGTGTAGATTCTTCATGTGTCATACTTGATCTTTGAGAGATGATATCTAACATTTTCATGTGTCTTGGGTAATTTTGTAAGAATATAAGCAATGCCTACATTCGGCACTAAACACATGTCTTATACTCTATCTATCACTTCATATGGTTCACCAAAGTTAATCATACCACAATATAGATAGATATGTGTACTATCATTGCTTTCAATATCTTTAACATGCCATGTAAAATTGTTTTATTTATTTCTCGTGAATTCCTCTATTTAAAAATAATCTTGAATGTATTTGACAAGCTAGTTACTTGAATTTTACGATGTTTCTCAATTCATGTGTGTTCAACAGTATTCGCAGAGCATCCAATTGCAACTTTAGATGATGGAATTGTTGTCCGTGTTCCAGAAACATTCACATCGACCTTATTTGATGCCACACACACACACATATATAAGTTAATTAAAAACATATGTATTAATTAAACAATTTAAAAAGAAATTAACAATATAAATTTTGTTTAAATAATATAAATTTGAAGTTATTTTTTTAAACAATATATATATATATATATATATATATATATATATATATATATATATAATATATATATAATATATATATTTGCATTTTTGAAAAAAAAAACCAATAAATGGATTTTTTTTTTTCTCTTGCAGGAATTAAAAGCCCCCCAAACCAAATTAAAAAAAAAAAAATAAATAAAAAAATATTAATTTAACATTGGTTTTTCATTTCAAAGACCTAAAAAATATAATTTTTCTTAATTTTGTTCAAAATCCTACAAATTTGAGTTTTTTTTTTTCTTTTTTGCTATAAAAATATTAAAAAAAACCTTTGTATCTGTTGTTCCCCTAAAATATGATAGTGCAAAAAAAAATCGTAAAAAAAAAAAAAAAAATGGAGCATAAAGGCCATAAAACAACAAATTTTCCCCAAATTATTTTTTAAATAGTCAAAAAAGAAATAAACCTAACATTTCAAATGTGAAAAACTCTCGTTGAATGTGTTATCAATGACAATGCAACTCCTCCACAAAATTGCTCCAAACATTTTAACAAAACCCAAAAGACTTGATGTGATGTGACGAATAGAAACAATGAATGTTATTATATAACGAAGATTGTGGTATTGCTTTAGTGTTTCTCGAATGTGAGATTAAAATTAAAATTAAAAAATTAATATATAGTTAACATTATAGGTTTAGATTAATTTTTATTCATTGTAGGATAAAAAATAAAATATTAATTTAGTTATGTAGTCAATGTTAAATAATTTTAAAAATATATATATATTAATTTCGAGGAATGCATTAAAAAAAAAAATTGTGGATATTTTGAGTAGAAAGTAGGGTGAAAATTTTCAAGACCAAAAGTATAGTAATATGTTTTCAAGTAAATTTTGGAGGGAAATGGAAAAATTTCAGCGGAAAATTTTTGGGGGGAAACTTTAGAGGGAAATTCCAATCTCTAAAACTATAAATTGTCAATGAGAGAGAGTGCAATTGTATCATTCAACATCTTCTTGTTGAAGGTCATGGATTTTTTTCATAGTAAAAATTTTCTTTTTGCAACATCAACATCTTCATCAAGCAACAACTTTATTCATTTTGATGAATATAAAAAGAATTCTTTCACTATGAATAAAGAGACAAACTTTCCACTTGGTCTTAATCGTAAGGATGGTGAGAGAAACATTGATGAAGGGTAGCAAAAAGAATTTCTTGTGAATAGAGAGTCAGTTTTTCCACGTAGTCCTAATCCTAAGGATTATGAGAGCACCATTGACGAATGGCAAGATGAAGAATTTCCAGTAAACAAAGAGTCAAATTTTCCACTTAGTCCTAAGCTGAAAGATTATGAAAGCACCACTGATGAAGGGGGGAATGAAGAATTTCCAGAGTCAAAATTTCCACAAACTTTTAATCCTAAGGACTATGAGAGCACCACTGAGGAAGGGGAGGGGGAAGATGAACAATTTCTAGTAAATAGATATTGAAAGTTTCCACTTAGTCCTGATTCTAAGGATTTTGAGAGCAACATTGACGAAGGGGAGGATGAAAAATTTCCATTAAATAGAAATTCAAAGTTTCCATTTAGTCTTAATCTCAAGGATTATGAGACCACCATTTATGAAGGGGAGGATGAAGAATTTCCTGCAAATGATAATTTGACTATGAATAGAGAGTCATATTTTCGACTAGTCCTAATCCTAAGGATTATGAGAGCAACAATTATGAAGGGGAGGATGAAGAGTTTCTTGCAAATGATAATTTTAGAGGCACAAATGTGAATAATGCATTTTTTCTAAGTGAGAGTTTCAAAGGAACTCATGGTGATGACTAATTGACCCTCCAAGGGAAGATTTCAAAAGCACGGATGAAGATGGTGAAGAGTTTTGTCCGAGTCAGGATTTCAAAAGTACAAATGTCGGTAGTGAAGAATTTCCTTTAGGTGAGGATGGTAATGAATATTTTCCAAGGAATGATGGTGATGAATTTTCTAACTATGTTCAAAATGATCATAGTGAGGATAATATTCCCTCCTGACGATGATGAAAATGTTTCTACATAGAATAATGGAATGATGGAGACATTGCAAGAAAATATTGTATCTAGGAGTAGGAGTAGTCCTTTTCATATCAATCCAAAATATTTCAGTTATACAAGGTGTAGGACATAATATCTCATAAGTAGAAGTTCTATTAGTGATTTAATTTCAAGTGAATGTTATAGAAAGGATTTCTTGAAACATATGGATTTCAAGTTTTCTTTGGAGTAAAGGAAGAGATATTTGTCAATGAATAAAATCTTGCAAAATTAATATTTAGTGGGTTGCATGCAATCTACACTAGCAAGTTATGATTGTCATATTGAGAATGTATTGTTCTATAGAAAGGCTTTCAAAATGTTGCATTCAATTGGTAATTTTCGTTTGTCAAGAATTCAAGAAACACTGGAAAAAGATCTTACATTTTATTCAAAAGTACGTTATAGAAGAGAGGTTGGGCCATCATTAATTACTACAATGTCATGGATGAAAGATTTATTTTCAAAGCATGGAGAGTGTATGCCAAATAAAGACACAATACATATTCTAGATAATTTATCAAGACAAGAAATCTATAACTTATACAGAGAATATGCAGAAGATGCTGAAGGAGATGATACTTTTATTACATATTCATATTTTACAAGGATATGGAAGAACGAATTTAACAATGTTCATATTCTTTAAGAAGACAATGATGGGGGTTTGCAGTACATGTGCTTATCTTAAATAAGAAAATGGATAAATGTCAAGGGGCAGAAAGAGGTAATGCAATTCATAACGTTATTTTTAAAAAATGATAGATCATCAACTATGAAAAATATTTATTAATAGCTTTATTATATGTTATGTGTAGATTCCATTGTCAAAGAACTTCAAGAGCATCGCAATCAGTAAATAAGTGAAAGACAAAAATTGTATAAGCATCGAAAGAAGTGTTATGATAATATAAATAAATATTTTGCTTTTATAATTGATGGTATGGACCAAAATAAAACACATCTACCACATTTTGTCCACACACCAAAAAATTTACAAGAGGAAAATTCTATTTAGTTTCACTTGGTTGGTTGTATGGTCTTTAATAGGAAGATGCTGCTAAGGATTTACTTCACAACTCCAAATATTCATAATGATGCAAATCTGACCATAAATATAATCCATGATGTGATTTCTCATTGGTCTGGTATTCTTCCTCAAGTTTTGTATCTGCTATTAGAAAACGCAAGCCGTGAAAATAAAAATCAAGTTGTTTTTGGATATCTAAACATGCTTGTTGAATTTGGACTTTAAAAAATGTAAAGGATGGTTTCATTCTTGTTGGGCACACTCATGACCATATCGATCAAATGTTAAGTCATTTTTCAGTAACATTGAGGAGGAAGGATGTTGGGAGCCTGCTATCATTAATTGAATGTATTAAGAAAGCATATATTCGAGAGCCTGTTTTTCATGTGTTGGAATACAATATTGAAATGTGAAGGTTTAATCTAGGATCACATGGTGAAGAGAAATGCATTGAACAACTTAATGAATTTAGCTTCCAACATCAATTTTGTATCAAAAAAATCGATGGGAAAACACTTATATGGGGAAAGAAGTATTCAACTGTTGTAGAATGGGGACCATCATCAAGTTTAGCATTTTTGAATTTCATTCTAGATCATCCAATATTCACATCAAAGATATTATTATTACAATCATTTGCTGAACTCCATAATGCGCAAAGGCATAAGAGAGATATAAATTATTCTGAATGCCTGGAAGAAATTAAAATATGTATCAGAGATACATATGAGCACTTTGATGTTTCTGATTCAATTTTGTGGGAGTATTTTTCAATAATCGAAGTGATATCATTTCAAGATCAAGAAATGAAGATACATTTTTGAAGGTTCCATTTATTTGGCCACAAAATATGTCAAATGAATAAGAGGAAAGACACATTATTGAACAACAACAATCTCAATGTATTATTAATTCTCCACAGGTAGAGGAAAGAGAAATCTATATTGGTTCTAGAAGATCATGTACACAAAGTGAAGCCATGGAAGACCTTTACAGGGGTTCTGTGCAAGATGTTGAGGGTTGCATGATAGAAGTATTAGCAGATGGATATCCACTTGGCTATCCATTATGGGTTGCAAAGGTTATAAAGGTCATTAAAGAAAATGAAAATATTACAGTTGTTGAAGCACATTGGTATGCCCCAAATACCCACCCATTCAATGTTGTGTACAAGCTAGAGATGGTAGTTGATACACAAATTGGAAAAAAGAGAAGAAGAAAGGGTACAAATATAAATCGTCACCGCACAAACCTCTTAAAATTGGAGGATGTTGACATACTTGTTTATGACTTCAATTTAACAAAGAGAAGAACTCTTCGCTTTAGGACCATAGAGATTTTGAAGAAGTTGCTACCAGAAGAAACAATGTTGAGATGGGAATCTACTGAACCTAGTCATAGATCTAAAATAATTTTGAAACCTGAAATGGTTGGCATGCATGTTGACTCAGATGGGACTCTAGTTGATGAAAGAGAAGAACATGGGTAATCTTCATCTGCATCCAGTCATTCATCTGAAGATGTAGATTCTGATGGTGTGCCAAAACCTACGAGTGATTTTGAATAAATGTCTAAGACATTTATGTAAATGATGTTTGCATGGCAACTTCAAATAAATATTTTGACTTCCATATGATCTTACATAAAGTTATGAGACATTTCTATGTTTGTTGGATTATATGTTTTAATTATGAAGAATTTATCTCTTTAGAATATCCACACTGCAATGTGAATGCAATAATGAATTATAAAATAATTTATGTTATATTCAATCTACCAAAGTTGATAATTTTAATTAAAAGTGAAGAAATATTAGAAATTAATGTTGATTTTTTATATTATACAATGATATTGCCATGCTATTATTTATTGTTATCATTTGGTATAAGATAATTTTTAAAAAGTTGAAATTTTAATGCCTCATTAAAAGGGGACACTTCGTTTTGATGGTTGACTTTTAGGTTTTTGTTGAATAAGATAAGTTGTCTTAGGCTAAGATTTGAAAATAGCTATAGTTTTAGCCCTTAAAATAAAAATTACTCTTGGAATAATGAATACTTCATTTACTTGTTCATTTAAAAAAATTGTTTTAGTAAATAATTTTCCCATAATTTTATAATTGAAATATGTAAAAAAATTTAAGGTTTTTAATTCCATGGTTGAAAATTTGTCAAAATCTTAAGGTTTTTTCTGAGTTGTGATATTTTATATTTAATGGTACTGTTGAAAACAATTACTATTTTAGAGTTTTTAGAGTCAATATATTTTATCTTTAACAACATGGATGGAAATTCTTGGAATTATAAGACTTTGAGACATGATATTTTATCTTTAACATCATGTCCAAAAATTGTTGGAATTTTACAGTTTTTCAAAGTCTTGATATTTTATCTTTAATTCCATTGTTAAAAAGTGTTAAAATTGTAACCCATCTTCTTTTCTTTTTGTTCCAACATCAACACTTTATGTTTTGAGGGTGTTTTTTTCATCCATTTTGCAAAAATAAATAAATTAGTTTCTACTTCCATTTAAAAAAAGTTGAAAATTTACTGTAAAAAGAGAAACATCATTTTGGCATACACAATTTTCGCTTTTGGGTTGTTTTTTTCATGCTTTTTGGGGTTTTTGGGTTAGAGTTCTTGTTTTGGGGTAATAGTTATCCTTTGATCGATAACTTTGTTGGTTGTAGAGATAAGTATGATGCACCCCCTTCTCCTATTTTCAATTACCCCACCCTATATGGTACTCACACACAAACCTCTGCTACAGTTGCTATGGAACAATATAGAAGCATAATGCTTGAAGTCGTCTAAAGGGATATCTCATCCTTTGAAGATCAGGTTAGACAAGCTCACATATTTATTCCCGACTCTGATGTGGAGTGGAATGCCAAATACTAGATCCCGAACATTAATAATTCTACCAAGGACAAAGAATTTTCCCACATGAAGATGGTTAACTTGTATTTGCATGTAAAAAATCTTATGGGGAGGGTTCAAACTAACATATTAGACAATCAGCAGGAGATTATCAACTGCATGGTTGAACTCCTAGAGACATTGGATAGTGTAAATGGGAAAGTCAATTTGTTGATTAGGTGAATCACTGGCAACAATGCCTCATCATTGGATACTAGTGCTGACCCTCAACCATCTGATGAGACACGCATGATGACAACATGAGAGTATTTAGAGCTCAAGCCTTAGTCAATATTTTGTTTTTTAATATAATCATATCTATAGTCCATGAAGTATTGTCTATGTAGTAATTTCTTTATGTTTTATGCTATCGAATCAACATATTAGGAACAACAAAGACAATTTAAAAAATTTGAGTTTATGTTATTAGTCTGATTTCCGTAGCAATAAAACTTTGTTATGCTAGTACTTGCCACTTAAGTAGATGTTATGTTTTTAGAAAAATCGCAAATTGATATATGAAGTGGAAAAGTTAATATTCCAGACCTCTTGTTATTGTTAAACATTATAAATTGCATTGGTCAATATTAAACTAACAGCGATCAAGAGGCAAATCAATTGTTAGAGTCCTACCTTGACAGGGGCTAATAAATAGACTAGTAACATTTCAAATAAGAAAATTAAAGGAGAGTTAAAAAGAATCAAATGGCTATATTAATTATTCAAATTGACTTGTATTGAGTTACTTGAAAATGATTTTAAATGGAGAGTAATGAATTAATGTGGATTTGGTTGAGTATAAATGATCTAGTTGTATGAGGATTTATTGATTTGGAGGTGATTGGGATTTTATTAAGTGGTTTGGAAAAGGAAATGATTCATAATACGGTTTTGGGATTATTTAAAAATTGTTTATAATATATATAATATTATATATATATATATATATATATATATATATATATATTATATAATATATATATATATTATATATATATATATATATATATATATATATATATATATATATAATGATCTCAAAGATACATGGTTGCTACATCCAATTGAGAGGTTTCTCTAAAGTCTCCTAGGGATACAAGGGTACCCACAGTTCATAAGTTTTTTACTACCCCAAAATATAAAATGAGGCTTACAATTGTTGATTTTCTTAGTGCAATTAGGGTTAACACAATATTTCTAAAATTCTGATAATTACTTTTGATGTAGATCTTATTTTAACTTATCCTGTATATCATTAAGTTATACTTCATAAATTCAACCATAAATAACAATGGAACAATAGAGATCACAACGCACAAAAGAAGAAAAGATTTACCCTGGGAAAACCCACCAAGGGGAGAAACCCAACAACCTTTTCCAACATAGAAATTATTCTTTTTGAATGAGAGATACACCTATACCTATGGTCAGACTTGGTATTTTCCTCCAAGTCAAGTCACCCAATCTAATCCCGCACTTTGCTCTGCTTGTCTGACTCATAATTTCAACCCTCCTACAATAGCCAGTTAACCCAGTTACCCAAAAAATTTGCTCCCCTGCAATACTTGCCCCAGAAAAATGTGAACCACAAAGAAATATCAATCCACACATGTGAGTTTCTAGAGAGAGATAGAAGGGAGAAATTTTCGCCATTAGAATGTGAATGCCTAAATGGAGGAGGTCGAGTTTCCTTTATATAGTAGTATGTCTTGGGTGGATGTACATGTCTCTTGGCTAGGGCCGACTTGAATTAGAGGGAAGCAAACTTGTCAACTTTTGGAGCCAAAATTTTTATTTTTATATTTAAAAAGTCACAATGGGTCTTTGACTCATAGTAAAATTTCCTTCGACTCAAGAATTTATAAATATGCTTTACAATGATAAATACAATTACATCAAGTGACCAAATATACATTATGAAGCTTGACTATAGTTACAAATTCAACAAAAACCTAACCACAAATTACAAAACTGCCCTTCGTACCTTTATTATTATTATTATTATCCTTTTTTTATTTTATAAAATATATTATACTAAATACAATGTTTATCCTTCTATTAGGTTTTGTGTTTTTCCTTTAAATATCTAAAGATATTAACTTCATTGAGAAACTACCTCTCCTTCCATTACTTTTGTGTTTCATCTTTTAATTTTGTATGCTAAACTTACAGGGGCCAACCGACACTCTAGATATCATAACTACAATTATATTCATTTCGTCAATTCTCCATCGAGTTTAAGTGTCTTCTCGCATTTTTTAATGATATTTACATTAAGAAATAAAACTATAATTATATAAAATACAAATAAATTTTGTAAGATTTTAAAATTTTAATCATAAAGGTGGTGTCTTCATTATCAATGAAATTTAAAATGCATAAGGGTTCAATCAACAATCCATTGAGGACAGAACACAATCCCAGCTATCACTATCAACATCTTAGAAATTTATAAATATTGGTGTTATGATGCTATTGGTGTTCATGTCATTCCCTAGAACTACTGCAACATTTAATAACATGTATCATCCCCCAGGCGATGTTATCTTTGGATTGATTGTTTTGAGTGGACACACAATAGAGGAAGATGATCAATTACCATCATCCATGGAAGGGGGTAAGGGTAAAATACAAGGACTTGGAGGCTTTATTCTCAATCTAAAAGGTAATTAAATTTGATGCCACTGGAACGTTGTCAAACTAGGCCACTAAGAACTCAAAGAACGTATGCTTTTGGAATGGTATTTCGTGTAGACAACACACAGGAAGAGTAGTTTCCATAGTTTTCCTTAATTGTAGGGTTGTAAGGTACCGTTTTTTCATCTCTTGGTAACCTCTCGCTATTGCGCACTTTGAATTTTTTAGATAATATTTGATAAAAAAAAACTCATTTGAATTTAGAAATCTTAAAGAACTACTAGAATATTACTTTTCTTCTCCTTTATTTCGTAAGGGGGTTTAATCCAAAAGCTTTGTCTAATTGTACACACCTTAAATGGATCCAATTTCCATGTAACTTTTGAGAGGGACCATCCAACAAGAATTCGGTAATGGAGAAAGACCACTACACTTCACGCCTATGGCTAGTCTAATATTTATGCCATTTTGCTTTGAAATGAAATCACAATCAAATATTTCACTCTGTGTACCTATTCGAATTTTTCAAAGATGGTTGTTACATAAAATGACCAGATACTTAGGTAACTAGTCCAGAGTAATCATTTAGGAAGAGGCACATGTACTTTCCTTTTTAGATAAATTCAATAGCAACGGGCTCTTAAGGGTTCCCATGATATCATTAAGCAAGTATAATATGTTCATTCCACCAATTGTCTCAAATATTTGTGATTGCAAATTCTAAGAACATATCATGGTGAATTTATTGTTAGATAAAATCAACACCATAACAAACAAGCTTAAAAAATCCTTTTAGATGAACATGTGAACACCCACGTAATTATTATAATAAGTAACTTAATAAGATGTATGATTAAATGACAAATACAAAAACCATATGAACAATTGAGAGAAAGAAAACCCACTACACAATTTAAAATTCAAAATCACAATCATTGCATTTTCTATTAAATCCAACAACATGATAGATTTAGCCCAATATTCTGGCACTAGTGACCAAGAATTGATTACACTAATGAAGACTACTATAGAAGCTATAAACTTTGTGTCCACATTCCCATTGAGAAACACACTAGATACAATTTATTGAGGAATAATGAATAGAGAAAACTGACAGATGCTAGAAAGCCTCTGTCCAGATTGTCATTGAGTATTAGTTGAGCTCTTCATGATTTTTCTATGTGCGGACTTCTTCTAGCACACCTAGGCCATGGAAATTGTAGTAGATCTACCCAGAAAATTGACTTAATGCAGCCAGATGAAATTTACTTCTAGGATTCCCTAGAAAAATTATAAAAACTCAGGCCATCACTTGCCCAATAAAAACACATAGAAAATGTGCAATTTAAGTGTGCTTCTTAGGATCACAAGGAACTTAACCAACCCCCAAACACATCATAATTATGCATTCCATGCAAATCACAAAAACTCACATACATGGAGCATATAATGGAACATAAAAACAATGCTTGTAGCAAGCCTTTCACATCAAAATATAATAAATAACATAGAGACTGACTCTCTCCTCAAAGTTGTAAATCACTAAGATACAAGCTCTCAATGTTTGTAGGAAGCTAACCTTTCCACAAAAAATTAATTAGGGAGTCAACATTCCACTTTCACATCAGAATGCACATTCCTCAATAACAACATAGGCATTTAACCAACACATTAAACATGCTTGTATCATTCAAATGCAAGAAATATAATTAATACTTATCTTATATAGAAAAATAAACTAGCAGTTGAGATTGAGACTTCAACTCTCCATCCAACCTTAGATGAGATACAACCAATTATTTCTTGCAGTTGTCACCCTCAAGCAGATTTCAAATCTTCAGGAAGAGTGATTTATGAGGAATAAACTGATATTTTCAGTTGAAAGGGTGTCTGGAGGCTACACCACCTTGACCCACTAGCTATTTAAATAGACAGATTGCAGATAGTGGATCTTCACTTGCATATAATCAATGTCAAGGTATGAACTAATCTATTATCATTAACTAAAATAGGGCATATCGAGGCTACACAACATCCACCCACCAACTATTAAAGCAACTAAAAACAAAATTGCACCAACACAAGGTTTCTTCACAACATATACAATTACAACTCAACTTCAAGGGAGGAGATTCCACTTTAAATGGGAAGGCTTATCAACTAGAAATGGTACCATGGAGTACAAACGTCACCCTTCCAAGTAATTCATAAGTGAAAGAAAGCACCATTGTTCCCAACCTAAGACCACACCTGGTGTTTCATCAACCCCACAAGTACCTGAGTGCCTTTTTCTCTCCTTACAGGTAGGTTCATTTATCTACAAGCTTCCCAGTGGTTTCTTCAACCTTAAGGCAATCCACTACTCTATGATATTCACCCTCAAATCCCTCTTGGGTTTCTCAACCAATTACCAAAAGATTTTTCTCCTCTGCATATTGATTTTCATAACATTCCTCTCATGAAGAAGTTCCTCTTTCTTAATCTCGTGATGCCTTCTTCTTCTTGCTTCTGCTTTGCGTGAGCGAATGAGTCATCACTCCTCATCCACCCCAAGACCTCTCGACCTCCACTTCCATTTGTTACCATGGTCCAACCATCTGCTTCCTTTCATGGTCTACATGGACCAATTCCTTGGACAATGCAGCCCACTCCACCCATTAATTATTTTTTCCATTCTTACTTATAGTTTTTCCCAATAGGAACATGAGAATCTCCTTTTCCAGTTGAATTAAAAAAAATCAATCCATTAAAATCATATTAGTGAGTCTCTGTGATTAACATTTAAAAAACCAAGTTTCTCAAGCAATCTCCATCCCCAAGCTCTAAAATTTGTGCCCCTTTCTCTCAACCATTTAATTGTGCTTAAATAATTACAAGGAAATATTTACAATGTTTACAAGAGGTAATTTGTAAAATGGGTACGTTACAATTATCATTTGACCCTACTCCACACCATCCATAATTTATGATATCACAAAGGTCCCTACGGGAAAATCCAAGGGAACTTTGGATAAACCATCTGTTACGGTATTAAGTTCATGGAGCACATGTGAATTAGTGCCATTCAAAGGAAGGAATTTCTTATTCTATATCTTGTAGGACTAGTTACAAATATATGTTTTCAACATATAGTTCATTATTGACCCTGTTAATAACCACTTTGGAGTCCCCAACACTTCAAGTTTTTTTAACACTTTTAAGTGAAGCAATTTCGAACAAGGTTCGCAAAGCTCTAAATTCTTCTCTACTATTTGATCCATGCCTAAGAGCATATTTGAATTGAAAGGAGGGAGACTAAGAAATACAAAGAACTACTCTGACCAAAGATCTTGAAAGATGTCCCTATGAAGCTCCCTTGAAAAATCCCCAAGCAATTCCATGATTGAGAGGTGACATTAGCAACAATTTCCTTTTTTGAGACTTCAATTCAACTTAAAATTCATTGCATAATTCTACAATTAGATGTATAGTGATCTCAATTAGAATGTCATGAGAAAAAATGTAGAAATTCCTAGTCCACCATATATTGTTTATAAATATACATGGAAATCCTTCAAAAGAAGTAGTGGCCCAATTGTCTTTCCATGATTTTAGCCATTTTGCCAACCCAAATTTTATCCAAGAGGAATCGATGTCTAGCTTTTCCATCACCTTTCCACATACCTATAATGTATATGGACAAAGAATAAAGAGATGTCAAACATTTTCTTCTGAAGCTTTGCACAATGTATAACAATTAGGGTGTACCTATCCCCTTTTTTACCCATTGTCCCATGTGAGTAGCTTATTATTTATGGCTAGCCAAAAAATGATTTTGCATTTAAGGGGAGCATGGAACTCCCAAAAAGGGCTCCACAACCATATTTTTACACATGTCGATAGTGATTTAGAAAAAGATAAAACCAAATTTGTTGTGAAGTCTCAGTTGCAGGGAATATTTGACCAAATTAGACCGTCCTTTATATCATTTCTTATTCTTATGAAATTTGAAACCATAAGCCTTATATATGATTCCCATTCTGCTTCTCCTAATGAGTTAGGCCTAGAAATGTGACGGATTCCATCTAACACAACCCCATTCTTGTGGATTTTATGCCCCTTGTATCAGCTAAGCCATAACAACCTTTTCAATGAAGGTAATCAATAAGGACATTTGGTAGTATGAAATATTCCCATTGTCCCAAGCCAAGGGCCCAAACCCAACTTTACCTTTGATCCATTTCCAATGTGCCAAACAATTAAATCTCCAATGTTTTCCAAACATTGGATCCCTTTGACGATTTTTGAGGATGTCTCAACCAGTTTTCAAAGGATAAGGCAAGAAGATATTTTTCTTTGAGAACCCTTTCCCATAGTGAAGTATTGTGCTCCAAATGCCAAAAACTACACGTGTCCAAGGCTTTGCTAAAAAGAAATATGTTTTTGAAACCCCAACCTCCCAATATCTTTGGGATGACAATTTTGTTCCATTTGATGAGAGGAATGCCACTAGGTTGTCTTGAAATTTCCGAGGTGAAATGAAATCAATATTTGCAGATTTGTGAAAGAATTCCTTTGGGGACATAGGGAATCGAACACCAATACACTAGAATACTTTTGAGGACCTCCTTGAACAGGATCACTTTACCTCCACTAGATAAAAACATGTTTACTCAAATGATTTGGATTGGATCATTATATTATTTTTCATCCATCTTGATACTTTTAGAGTGTAAAAATTGGAGGAATAAGTTCATCAAACCATTTTTATTGAGGTGTCTCAATTTAGCGAATCAGATCTAAAACCTTCCAAAAATAATTTGAAGAATCAAACAACCTTGTGTCTCAATTTAGGGAATCAGATCTAAAACCCTCCAAAAATAATTTGAAAAATCAAAAAACCATTTTGAAAATAAAACATTACCATATACCTATAACACTCTTAACACTATTCTACATAAAAATACACACATACAAGCTCACATACACATATTTTCAAAATAATTAATTTAATTTAAATCTTTAAAAAAAAATTATCAAAATATTTTTCCCCTTATTAAATAGAGATCAATGAGGGAAATTATTATTTTTTCATTGTTAAATAGACATCAATGAGTAAAATAAGTCAAATAGACTTATTACATGGGCCTATACTCTCGTAGAAATTCGCATGGTTGTTAAACAAATATACAGGAAATAAAGAAGAACTTTTACTCTTACCAAAAATGATTAATTTGATTTAAATATTTAATTGTTTTATCAAAATATTTTTTGAAAACTGATTTTGCCCTTAGCTTGTGCACCAAAATGAAAAAATAGCAAACCCCTGTTATATAATCTTAAATATACAAAAGTTTTTATGTTAGAACACTAGGACTAATAAAAAACATAAATTTTAGTTATGGTGGTCAAGATGTTACCCATTACTTCATTTAATTCCATAATGTGCCTAATGAATCATTGATTATTATATGGCATTCATATTACTATATTTTACTAAGATAAATTTTTAATATAAATATTAATAGATTAAAATATGGAAAATATTTCGCATGCTATGGTTTTTAAATATTTTTATTTTATATCACTTT
This sequence comes from Pinus taeda, assembly GCA_000404065.3. Classification (NCBI taxonomy): domain Eukaryota; kingdom Viridiplantae; phylum Streptophyta; class Pinopsida; order Pinales; family Pinaceae; genus Pinus; species Pinus taeda. The sequence goes on along the minus strand of APFE030699624.1, from coordinate 6,603 downwards.
ATTATTTATATTAATTTGATATAGTAATTATTGTTTAAAATAATTTTATATAATAATTTTGAGGAAAATAATATAAATTAATTTCTTTTTACTTATTTATTTAAATGTTTATAATTAATTACAAAACAAAAATTATTAATTTTAAATTAAATTAATTAAATATGATTTAGTAATATGAGACATATCATGAAGCAAGTGCAATTGTATTATAGATTGATATCTAATTTAAAGTTGAGATTTTTGTTACAAGTAGTTTTTTTTTTCTTTTAATTGAATTGATTATTAAAAATAGAAAAATTATATGAACATGTGCCATATGAATATGAGTGTTGGTTTTGGATATGTGGTATTAGTAAGTTATGGTATTGGCTTAGGGTGTCATAAAAAGTACTATTTATAAGTTACGAATATCCATGGTAAGTGTAGAGTGAGTCTACATGGCTAAAAATCTTGTTACATGTTTTTTTGTTTTGTTTTTTTTTTAATCTATATTGGTTCAAATCCTAAATTAAATCCTTTTATAAATAATAATAATAATTGCATTGAGAGATGTGTGATTCAGTTTGTGTGCAAAGTGGAGTTAACACATGTCCCTCTTAAAGTAAAAGTAAAATATTGTCTAAATATGCATGCTTAGTTAGTTTTAATTAAAAACATCATAAAACATCAATAATTCCAACCTCACTAAAGTTATTCGATTATTAATATTACAACCTAATGTAGTAAAAATATTTCACTCACTTTTACTCATCAATGAAACATTTCTATGTCCATGTCATTTAATATAATTGCATATGAACTTTAAAAATTGATAAATTAATCAAGAAGTAAAGAAAGTGTGAGGAAGGAGTTTAACCCTTATACTCTTGAAAAATATTTCAATACAAGATTTAATTAAACTATTTGAAGATCTATGTTAACTAAAATATGTCAATATCCACTTCATGTATGTCTATAGATAAAAATAAGATGTTAAAAGAAAATGTTTTAATATTGTATATAATAAAATATTCAATATCCAAAAAAAGTAATTGAAAATAAAAAGATATGAAGTACGTCTTAATAAGAATAAGGAGAATTCATTCCATTCTTAATATAAAATTAATGTGGCATTTAAAAATATTCAATATAATTAAATAAAATCCAATTGTTCAACAATAAAAATATATTTAATATAGAATCATTAACTATTGATACTTAAAAAAATATCTTAAGATACAAAAATTAATTAAGTAAAATATTATAATAATCAAACTAATGTAAATGAAATTAACTTGTTAGAAAAATTTACTTATATATCATATAAAGAAGTTGAATTTCTTTTTAATGATGGAAACGCTTTGAAGTAGTCTCACTATTTTATATTTTGGTAATTTTTTAGGTTTTTTTTTGTCTATATATATTATATATAACCATTACAGATTCATTGAGATTTATCAAAGGATGAAAATGATACATTTTTTTTCTCAAATTTTAAACTCTAACAAATGTTTACACTTGAAAATATTTGATCTTTCTAAGCCCATAGTAAATCCATCCTTAAAATAGATCTATATTGATATTTCTTCACAATTTTCTAAAAATATTACAAAGGGAAAATCTAAAACCATATAAAATTCTTTAAAAAAATTGTAACCTTAAAATCTAAAACCATTTAAAATCTAAAACCATATAAAATTATAGTTTAAAAAATATTTTTTAAATATCGTAAATTATAGTTTAAAAAAAAAAAATTCATTTTAAAATTATAGTTTCTTTATTAAAAAAAAGTTTGTTATTTATTTTTTAAATGAAATTGAATTTAATTGTATAATTATTTTTCAAACTTTATATAAACTTTCCAAAGTTTTATTTTATTTAGAATTATTTTAAATTTAATTATTATTTAAAATATTACACCATAATAAATTATTATTTTGATAAAATTCTTTAAAATTTTTAATCACAAAAACCCAAAATATAAATCATAAGTTATTGATAATCATGAACTCGAATGCTTGTAATACAGTCTCAACTAAAACTTATAGAGTTTAACAAACTCATTTACCCTACAAACGATTTCAGAATGTCACGAAAGACATTTCGTTGAAGCTAAAGTGTGTGTAGTTGAACATGCTCATCATTTCTGAAAGCAAAACATTGTAAGACGCTTTCTTGAAGCTAAAGTGTATGTAGTTGAACATGCTCAGTATTTAATGAGAATGTTTTAGAAAATTGTTCAATTTCATTGTCTAATATATTAATGTTTTAGAGTGTAAATAGCCCTCAGAATTTTTATTTTACTGGCGAAAGATTCAAAGTCTACATATGAATGTATTTCATTCATTCAAATTATAAGCTGAAGTCTTATTGTGTTGCTCCAAATATTTTACTCAGTTTTTCCCTGAATAAAATTTAAATGTTTTTAAGACTCTTTCAATTAGATTTGCTCAAATCTTATTGTGATTCTCCAAACATTTTACTCTGTTTTTCCGTGAATTAAATTTCTGTGTTTTTGAGATTCTTTCACTTAAATTTACTCACCGCAACTGGAGATTTGATATCCACAACTGATTTGTGGAGAGAGACTCTGTTTTGCCGTGAGTTAAATTTCTGTAAATTTATTTCATAATCCAATTTTCAAAAAGAAAACTGCGATGATATTTTTATGCTAAGTGTATTATATCGTTTATGGTATATTTATCTGTTATGTAGAGCTCGATAGAGTTTCCGTTTCAAGCCAGTCGCCCTATCTTTATGTATATTGAGAATAAAATAACTCGAGTTGAAAACAGATCATGGTATGATATACTATAAACTCAATACTTGACAGAGAGGTTAACGTGGGAGCAGAAGGTAACTGTAGAATTTGTGGTTAAGAAATTCTACAAGAAATAGAATCATGAAATTTAGTGTGCGTACATATAGAATCGGTCAAAAATAGAATCCGGGAATCAATGAACAATACAAATTCACATGTAACGCGTGACCAAGTGAACCATTCACAAATAATTTTCTCGTTTCAGTGTTACCAAAGAATAACAATAAATACGACACAGATGGATATATGTGTGTTTGTTGGTGGTAGAGTCCCTCGACATAGAATTCGGTGAGCGAACTTCTTCATCAGTTTTGATCTTTCTGTGGGGCTTATGCTGGTGAAATTGTTTCAGAGACAAATGAAGCACGATATTGGATTATTATCGATTGAGGCTGAAATGGTGGTACTCACAATTATTTCTGCATGGACCTACAATATTGAAAATGGTCTATACAACTCAATTCTCCTACCATTTGAGGTCGATTATCCACATGATTGACTTGGATTCCAATGTGTTGGTGGAGTTAGCATGAGCACGGTCGTCGTCAGTTTGCCTTGGATTCCCATGTGTTGTTGGAGTGTTATCTTCCCTCCTCGTCTACCACGAACACACAAACTCTCATACCACAAAAAATTCTTACCACCGAAAGCTGAAAGTTCTAAAGTCTTCTTGAAGATTTTTTTATCCGGCGAGTCGGAAGTTGGACATAATGTTCATCGTTCTCCTCCCCCATTGGAGTGGAGGGAATTGACAGGAGAGTCTGAGGAGCGTAGGTTAAGGGCTTTCTTGGCTCCCATTTTCGCATACTGGTCGGCCACTTGGTTGCCCTGGATTCGTACATACACTTTACATAACCATCCCTGCTTCTCATTCATAATGGTGACACCTCGGTTGTTGTACACCTCGGGACCCTCCTTTTCATGGGCGAGGTTTAGCGCAAACTCACAGTCCGTGAAGATGTTGATGCGATAGCGTGATTGATGAGTTAATTTTACATGCCTGATAGCTTCTTGTCTGGCTTTCATTCTACTGTGGAGACTATATTTATGTAAGAATAGTAATTTGCCAAAGTGATATTGAGTTCGCTCGAATAAATGCAAAATTTCAATCTGTATATGTAGTTAAGATTCAATGCCACTTTCTGCACACAAGAGTACAATATGGAAATGATGTCATTCACTACCCGTACCTAAATAGAGACAGATTGAGTGTTATATATAACAAAATCATAATGTTGACAACAACACAAGCATTTCAGATGAGACATGGTTGCAATATACTCTGTAAATAAACTTAAGTACATGAAAAAGAGAATGGTAGAAATGGCTTTACAATTATCAATAGAAACAAGGATGCTCCTAATTTATTTGACAAAGAGTGTACATTTAACTTTATCCCTGTTTCAACCTGTTTGTTGGCGTTACTGTATGTGTTCATACTTTTTATACCATTCAATGCTATACATGCAATTCATTTCAATTTTATTTTTAAACATTATGCATTGAATTTAAATGTAGTTTACATTATTTTAATTTTAAGTTTATTTGTTTTATTGTTTTAAAGAGCTCTATGCGTGTAAAAGGCATAAGCTGTATCCCAAAATAAACTATTGCAAATATTCAATGCACTGTTTGCTACATCTCTGTTATTATTATGAAAAATAATGAAGGTTCAACAACTGTAAATGAAGCTATATGATGGAAGAGTGTTTTATTGACATCAAATGAAACCCAGAGCAAGAATAATAATTTTATTTCTAGTGCAACTGCTGTCAAACGAAGTGTTACCTCCATTACTTTGGAATCCCTAATGGCCGATTCTATATCATTCGATAGTCTTGGTAATGCCCGGTTAGACATCATGAGGTTTGTGCCTGCCAAGGTTTTTTTTAAGAGATATGAGCAAGCATAGTATGCATTTTATGTAAAATAAAATCCAAAAGGTAGATTAAGTTATTGAAACTGACACAGATTAACCATTAGTCCAATATAAATGAAAAGGGGTACTTTTAGCAGCTTACTTGGATCCTCTTCTTTCTTGTTTTCGTCGTTCCCAATAACTTCATTGAATTCCTTGGTTATAATCTGTTGGACTTTATATTGGTCGCCGTTTAGCTTTGACAGGTTTCTTTGGGTTCTTGTGTCCAGATAAGGCTTTCTAATCCTCTAGATGACAACATCTATCACAGGTGACAGAAACCCTGTCAGATCAGTCATCGTCTACAAATTTCTCCAACAGGGAACTCATTGCCATAAGTATAATATCAATCCATTTAATTTGCAGAGCACTCACCGAATTTGATGAAAGCATATAGTTTGGTAGCAGTTTCTATTTTGGAGCGATCAAGCTTCCCGAATTCTCTTTGCAGATCCTCCAAATAGTGAAAAGCAAGCTTCCTGGGATATGACTGGTCACACAAAGTAATATAGCACACACCATCCTCAATAATGTAGCTATACCGCTCAATAATCAAGGCAAAACATGTAAATAGATGTTCTAAAACCCCCAACTGCTTAATTAATTGAGGGGAAAAAGTTACAGTTCTAATCATCATGTTTGTACCTTAATTGCTTAATTAATTAAAAGTTGCTACATATGAACTAAAAGTATATGCAGGATACTGAAAGCAATAGGGCTCAATTCTCAGGGACATTCTGGAAGGTCCAGGTTCACCCACAGAGAGTTGTTGAACAATAGCTTGGCCTTTTGCTTGTAGAATTCAAAATCAGAACCACTGTTAAGTTCACGAAAATGCTCTAAACCTTCTGCAAGAGGCAACCCATCACTGACACGAGCTATGACTGTGACCTTCACCATGATTGATGCACCAGAAACAAATTGATTAGTAAGTACTACACCAATAATTTCGCCTACTCTCTGTGTCTTGTACTACTTGTCCCAAAAAATACAAATGTATGTGTTCTTCCCACAAATCTATTTTGCTGCACAATGCCTAGACAAACCAGGAAGGTAGGCAATATCGTAAGGCAAAGGAGGGGAATGTAGGATGGATTGTTTAAAGAAAGAAATAAAAAGGAGAGTATTCAATGTTTGGCGTATCTGTAAGAACGAAGAAAGGGAGGACCGGCCAGAGCAGGCAAGGCGGTTTAAAGAAAAATCCACCGGCCACTAAATATGTGAAGAATCAGTAAAGTCCGACTCCCAGGCCCTGCGCGTTATTACATGATACGCGGGATACTTTCTCCTAACAAATGTACTTTCAATAGAAAACATATTACTCTTTTCCGTTGGCTTAACAACCAAACATGTTTATATATCATATATATATATTATACTATATATAAAACTAGGTTACTCTTTTCCGTTGGCTTAACAACTTTATATATATATAAAACTAGGTTATATATATGTAACTAGGTTGAGCCAAGGCCGAGGTTAACTTGCTTGGAAGAAGGCTGATTCACTCGGGGAAGTTTCATTTTTCAAAGTGGTTTTTTATATTTTCGTTTCTCCCCGTGAAATTTGAACCGGTGACCTAGATACCACTAAACCTCACCCAAACATCTACACGTAAACAGGTCACCTACCACAAAACCTCACCCAAACATCTACACGTAAACATGTTATGTTAGGTTATCACTAAACCTCACCCACGCGACTACACTTCCTAGGTAAACATGTTATGTTACGCTTCTCTGTTGGCTTTAGCAACCAATAAATTTATGATAGATTTATTTTGAGAAATGACTTTAGAAGTGAACCAAAATTTCATGAAGGGAGTACTGTATTAATTTGGTGTTTTATGAGTTAATTTTAAATAGGTATTATTATTATTTTTTAT
>APFE030699618.1:0-37310 GCA_000404065.3 Pinus taeda | reverse complement strand
TATTTTATGTTCTAGATGGTTTAGATATTGAAAAAAATGAAAAAAAATGAATATTTTTGTTCCAAACGCTTTTTTCCCACTTTTTTCCGCTTTTTTCCCGATTTTTCCGCTTTTTTCCGCTTCATTCCCTGCGCCGATTTAATCCCGCTCGCGCTTTTAACAACATTGCTTATAAGCTCTCGTTGATGAACGAATGGCCATGATTAGATCCCCATCAATGACTAAGATCATCTCTAACTTGATCCATGTGAGTTTCTAGAGAATACTCATCTTTCTCAATTAATTGTTGTTAATTAATTTATATTCCTAAGTTAGAATTAGGAAACATTTAATTATTGATTAATTAACTTAATTGAGCCATCTCTAGGTGTTTTCTCCTAAAATATTTTTTGGATTTTGGAAATCTTGTGTTCCCTAGCCTCTCTAACCAAAGTCGAGACTAGAGCATCTGTTTGATGCTACAAAAACTAACACTCCCTCTTAGCGAGGAAGGTGTTCTCTCACTCTATCTCCATAACATTTTCCACACATGCTGTTGATGTCTAACAACTGTGAAAATCTACCACTATCCACCATGCCATTGCACAACTTTGATTCATCTGCCACTCTGAGCTAAACCAACCTTGCATCTACGTTGTTGCTAACAATGTACTGTACAATCTGTACTGCTGCCAACATTGCTTTGCATTGCAACTGATCTCATGCTGCTACTACTACAACTATTGCAACTGAGAACAAACTTTGAATCAATTGTGTATTTGCACTGGCTCTGCAACTCTCTCCTAAATCTCTGACTGCTACTAGTCTCCACTGAGTAAATGCCTGCACTACAACTGCTCTACGCTCCTCAGCATCTGACTACAACTAGTACTGCAACTCTCCCTCAAAATCTAAATACACTAACTGACACTAATCCATCTACTACTATATACTGTGGGCACTTGTAGCCAAGGTAACGATCTAAGAAGAAACACCTGTTCGATGCAACCTTCCTTAGTACCTGCCCAAATCTCTGCAACTCTAAGAACTCTAACCTACAAACACTGTTGCTACTACTATCTTTGCACTATTGCTGCAACTATAGCAATAATGAGTTTGATCTCCCCAAATCTTGAAGCGCTAGCTTCCATAGGGCTACTCCCTCTGGGTTTCAATCTCCCTATGGGAAATCTCTTTGCAACCTCCTGGCAACTCGTGCTGTCCTCATGCACTAGAATTGGATTGTGTAGTTTTGTGTTGGGAATCTTCTAGCTAGAATTGCACCTACATCTTGCAACTGGGCAATTCACACTGCCTGTGTCACTACAACTATCTTTCGAGTATTGAATACAACTAGTTCTGCAAATGTCTTGATTGCATCCTGCTAACATTGAACCTGCTACTATGATACTGTGGACTGCCATAGGAAAGGTGATGGTCTTGTCGCAACAACTAGAATTGATCTAATTGGTCTCCTTGCTACATCTACAGTGAACCCTGCTCATCTTGACATGCTGAAGTATCAAGCTCCACCTCCACGTGGATCTAGTGCCTTATTATCTCCTATTGAGCCTTTTCCCTTACTGGAAACTGCTTCGCTACTCAACTCGTACTTGAAAGCTTGCACATCCTCCGACACCTATCCCAGAAAACTAGAAGTCAATATGCTGCCCAGATCTGCGTTATGGCTAACTCACATGACCTATTCTAGCAATCTCGTACGAACATCTCTAGAAAGCTGCAAAATTTGAGAAACTCAAATAAACTTGAGACTAGATCTGGGAAACTCCTTCTCTTTCCTACTTGGCCTTCCTTCTGCTACTCACACTCCCTTCTGGAATGCGCAAATCTACCTTTGTCTGCTTGCAGAAGTCCCTTCTCCAGTATTCACTCTGCCTGCTACCTCAACTGGGTAACTCACTCAACCTTCTAGAAGTCCTTCAGAATCTGACATACGATTTGCTGCTCCTGAAGCTCGCACTGGCTGACTAGCAAAACTGCTACGACCTACTGTAATTGAAAATCACGGATTTCCTCTTAACAACTGGATTTGGAAACCCTCTGAGAAATTCCTTTGTGTGTGTTGTTCTCTTCCTTGCCCAACGTCGTTCTGCTACTTCAAAACTATTGCAAAATCACTACACCGAGATCTTCTCAACGAACTGACTCATCTACTCACTGGAATTGCTTCCCGGCAACACCACTGCCTACTGGAATTGTTGTTGGCTTGTTCGAACTTTCCTTGCACCTGTAACTGAAAATCAAACCCTCTGCCCAACAATTCAAACTGCCTGCCTGGCCCTCTACACAGACCCAAAAATTGTGTTGCAGAATTCCCTCTGAACTTGCACAAATTTCCTCCTCGCTTTTGTGCTTCTGATCTGTCTTAACCACTGCTTTGATACCATGTGAAATTTTCAACTCTATTGCAGCAACTATAAATTATTCTTATAACTAATTACTATTAAGCGTAGTTTATTTTCTATGACAAATAACAAATAAAATCACAACTGCAATTTTCACCATAAAAATCGTTGTGGAAAATAAAAATACTGAAACCGAGAAATACAGAGCCCACACAATAAAAATGACACCATTATTTTTGGACAAATGTCCCCGGAAAAACCCAATGTGGGAAAACTAGTGCAATGGATGAAGGTCTCATTATTATTATTCAGTCACAAAAATTTGAGTACAAATCTGGATGCCAAACTGGCAATCCTCTCCTAAGAAATCACTGGCAAAATCATATGAGAGAATTTCTCTCTCCACAAGAAGTATGGAAACAATCTAGCCACTTGAGATTGGCTCTCAGGACCCCTGAGTAGGCCTTCGGATTGCCTCTACGCAGTCTGTAACTCGCACTACTAAAATTTTCCTCTGATCAACAAGTTCTGCCTACTGCTGCTTCCAGAAATGGCTTGCTTGGCCTCTTGATGAAAATCTCAACGTCCAACAACTGAATCGACCTTCTCCTCAGCCTCCTTGAGGCTCTGTGCAAGCCCTGACGTAGCCTCTTGTGGAATAACTTCAACCTCCTCTGGCTGACTCTTCTGACACTGAAAACCTCCTCCGGAATCTCTCTACCATTGCTCCTCAATCTCTGCTACTAATCACTAGCTTGAATTCTTCTCTCTCTGTTCTCTGCTCTCTGAGAAATTCGATTTGCCTTGATCATTGGTGTATCTTCTCCATTCTCATCGAGTTGCTCTTATAATCTCCCATTGGTGAACCAACAACCATGATTAGATCCCCATCAACAAATAAAATCATCTCTAACTTGATCCATGTAAGTTTTTAGAGAATTCTCACCTTTCGCAATTAATTGTTGTTAATTAATCACTTTTCCTAAGTTAGACTTAGGAAACAATTAATTATTGATTAATTAACTTAATTGAGCCATCTCTACGTGTTTTATCCTAAAACTTTCTCTGGGTTTTGGATATCTTGTGTTCCTTAGCCTCTTTGACCAAAGTTGAGACTAGAACACCTATTTGATGGTACAAAAACTAACATCCCTATCTTGCACTTTGGTCCTTGAAGGCTCCTGCTCTAGATCCTTCTTTAGGTTGGACACGAGGTTAGTTCTAAAAGGCATCTCAACTTCTTCAGTCGATATCTCTCTTTCCAGAGAGCTTTCACCCATTCAAATTCTCCCTTGATATGCCATGTTATCTCTTATTGATTAGACAAGGATTGAACCAGGTTATCAAAGAGGGTATCTACAAATTATATATTCAGGTCACCTAGACCTCCCCCCCAATAGACCTGAGCCCAAAGATGTCCTACTTAGAGAACTTTCTATATTTGTGAAATAGCATCATTGTCTACCTCCCATATACGTGCAAACATTAGATGCACTCACTCAGATACACTTGGGACAACTCTAGGTTGTCTCCCATCAACTTCACATAGAGATAGGGCATGATATACTACGATCTAATAGGATCTGCCAAGGGTGCCACCTTCAAGAGCTAGAGATGGAGATGCACCTCATCTTTCGATGTCCCCTATGCTATAAGATCTGAGGACACTATCATTACCTTTATAAGCACTTAGCAGGCTCCCTCTATTTTCTTTTGATAGAAGGACCAAAGACACTTAGCCCTTTTCATCAAGAATATTTTCAGCCACATATCTAAACTCTTGCACACAATGGCTTGGTCTAGGATGACCAAGTCGATTACCTAATTCTTCCCTATTGATCCTTCATATCACAAAGTCCCAGAATGAATACGCGAATAGTATTGTGACGCCTCGGTTTTCTCCTTAGCCTCTCCATTTGGGAGTCAACCCATTCTCATCAAGACCAATTCGAAGCCGAAATTTCATACATTAAGCCACACATTCTCAGATTATCAGAGAGATAAGCTCCAAACGATTCCAACATAGGGAACCTAACACCCATTAGGCTACGCCCCCAAATCTAGAGGAGCAACCCAAGATCCATGTAGAGTTTCCTTCTTTTGACATTAGATGCTAGGAGTATTCCTCGCTCATACACCCCTTCCAGGTTCATGCAATCAGGCTCTCTGTAGGTTTTAAGCAACTCTGATAACAAGCCAATGCCCATTACAACCCCCATACCCTCATCCATCAGACTTGGGAGTGTGAAAATTCTATCACTGCAGTAACTCATTTACTTTTCCTACTTATTCCACCAGAAGGTATTCATAAAATCACTTCAATAAACATTAAAATAAATACTGCTGCAGATATCACATTGTAATACAAAAACAAACATATAAACAAGAATCAACACATTAACACAGATATTTTGGACTAATGTCCCCGGAAAAACCCAATGTGGGCAAACCAATGCAGCAAGGGAGGATTTTATTATTCAGCGATTTTTTAGTATAAAAGGGTGCCAAACTGGCTTACCCACAGATAGACAAATTCCCCAGCACTTCTTTTGAACCCAACGTCAACCATGCTGACCTCTGTGTGGCCTGCGTCAGCCTGTTGAGACTCTGCGTAGCCTCTCTAGCCTTCTACATCACTCCTGTAGCCTCTGCATGGATAACACAAGCCCTGCTAGCTCTGCACAGTCTCTGCTGCGTCTGTGTAGCTTCCTCTGGCCCTGCGTCTGCCTTTTCTGCCTCTGTGCTGATCTCCTGTCTCTCTGTTCTGTACTTGCTGTCTCCTAATTGCTCTCCAGACCACTGGTTCAATTTCTCAGCCTACCCCGCTCCAGAAATTGAACAAACTGGTCTCCCTCAGTATATTCTCCAAGTGACCCTCAAGCCTCCTCTTATACTTTTCTCGTTGACAAATCAAAAGCCAAGATTAAGTTCCTAATCAATGGCTAAGATTAGATTTGGCTTGATCGATGACTTTTGGATCATTCTAACACAGTTTTATATTAATACACATTAATATTTTATTTTCCTGAATTTTAGACTTAGGGGCATCCTCCTCTACATCCTTTTCCGCCTTCGTTGGCGCTGCCTTGGAGTCAAACACCTCTCCCTTATTCTTCTTCCTTGAACACTGGTTCGCATAATGACCCAGTTCCCCACAATTGAAGCACCTAATCTTGGAGAGGTCCTTTTTCTTCCTCTTCTACTACTTCCCCACAGATGCCAAAGTTGCATCGTCTTCCTCTTCCTTCTTGATCTAGTCTCCTTTGTTGCTACTTTTTGTCTTGTTTATTCGTCTGATCTCTTCTTGGCGTAGTGCTGCCCACAATTTTTCCCAGTCTGGAAGATTCGTCCTGCCTAAAATGCTCTGGAAAAATGTCTCCCACTCCTCGACGACTGCATTTAGAGCGGTCCTCACGATCAACTCCTGATCCGACATGGCCCCTATGGAAGTCAATTGGTCCCGGATCTCCTTCAACCTACCGAGAAAGTGATCTATCTGCTCCCCCTTCTGCATCTGGTATAAACGCAGTTGATTCTCAAGTAACATCTTCCTTTGCACAGAAGTATTCTGGGACAGCGTCTTCAAGATGTCCCACATTTCCTTTGCCATATCCTTCTAGGCAATATGCTGGACCACATGATCCTTGATGTCATCAAGGATGATGCATTTTGCCTTGGCCATTGCCTCCTCGCACTTTTCATTATCAACTAGGTCAATTGGGATAGCCATTGTTCTCAAGGTGAAGGCCTTAATGTGATGTCTATCTAGAATGCACAAGATCCTGGCCTTCCAGACCACAAAGTTGGATGCCTCATCCAACTTGTCCTGATCCCTTAGTCCCTTCATGGCCATCTCTCTGCTCTTCCTTTCGACTCCTCCGAGTCTCTACTTCCCTCTCGAAGTTCTCTCTTCGACTCCCTCTGAGTCTTGATTTCCCTCCTAGATATATGCCTGCCAATCGTCGAGTCGCACCTCTCCGATCTCCTATACACCTGCAACACTAATCTGCATTTCTTGGCTAGTTATCTCCCTAGGTAACGACCGCCTCTACCTTGGTTTTGCCCTGTTAGGTACTGTTCTGCCTTAGACTCTCAACAGCAACAACACCCCACCAGCTTCACTCCTCGCAATCTGCCCACAGCTTCCTATGCCCCAACAACTGAAGGACTAAGCCTCCAGGCTCTGCGCAATCCTGGCACTGGCTGAAATGCTCCGTTGGCCAATTGTGTCAACCCTTCTGGTCTCTGCGTGGCTCTTCATGAGCCTTTTCTGCCCTCCTCAGCCTCTGCGCTAACCTCTCTCTGGCCCTAACTGATGACGCAGTCCCTCTGCGTCAACCCTTCTTTATCACTTTCTGCAAGGAACATCTTCTATCACTAGGGACAGTTGTTTCTGCTGCAAATGCTCTGCTTCAGCTGGTGCCTTCAGCTCTCCCGTGATCTGCAACCATGCTCTGATACCATGTTGACATTTCTAAGTATTACCCATTAGAAATTTTATCTGTATTCTCTAGTTTATTTCTCCTACATGTTAATTACAAACAAGTTATTTAAACACATAAATATCGAAATAAACACAACATAGTCTCAGCCATCTATAGATCAACAACTGCAATAAATAACAAACACACAAGTGACACCATTATTTTTGGTCAACTCGTCCCCGGAAAAACCCAAATTGGGAAAACCAGTGTAACAATTTTGAGGGTTATTTTATTATGCAGTCTATCTGAGTACAACTGGGTGCCAAACCGGCTCACCCGACAGAGAAAATAATCCAGCAGTAATACCTCTATTCGGAAGCAGATATTTAGAAAATCTGCCCCACGAAACTTTCTCCACCACAGCTGAAGCAATGCATCAACCCTCCTAGCCTCTATGTCAGCCTAAAAACACCCTATGTCAGCTCTCTGAGGCTCTCCGCAACATCTCTGGCTCTCTGCATCCAGTAGCCTCTACGTGGATGAGGTAGGCCCTCCTAGCCTCTGAACTGTCTTTGTTGCCTTCTACGTCTGCCTCTCTTTGCTTTTGCGCTAGTCTCTCGACACTATCTTTGCCTTTGTCTTGTACTCACTGCCCGTCGCTGCAACTGATCACCGATTCAATTTCTCTTAGCAAACCCCACTCTAGAAAATCGAATGACTGATCACTTTAGTGTATCTCCAACTGACACTCAAACCTCCTCTTATACATTTCTTGTTGGTCCTTAAACGACCGAAATTACATCTCTAATCAATGGCTAGGATTAGATTTGGCTTAATCCATGTCTAGAACTTTCTAACCCAGTTTTATATTAATACCCATTAATATTTTATTTTTCCTAAGTTTAGACTTAGGAACTCCATTAAAAATATTAGGAACGCCATTGCCTCTTCGTATTTTTCATTATCATCCAGGTCAACTGGGATAACCACTGTTCTCAAGACGAAGGCTTTGATGCATGGGCAGGATCCTGGCCTTCCAAACCACAAATTTGGATGCCTCTAACAGCCTATCCTAATCCCTCAGTCCATTCATGGCCATCTCTCTACTCTTCCTTTCGACTCCTCCAAGTCTCTACTTCCCTCTCGAAGTTCTCTTCGACTCCCTTTGAGTCTCGATTTCCCTCCTAGAAATCTGCCTGCCAATTGTCGAGTCGCACCTCTTCGATATCCTATGCACCTGCAACACTAATATGGATTTTTTGGCTAGAAATCTGCCTAGGTAGTGACTCCTTCTACCTTGGTTTGGCCCCATTAGGTACTGTTTTGTCTCGACAGCAACAACACCCCACCAACTTCACTCCTCGCAATCTGCCCATAGCTTCCTACACCCCAACAACTGAAGGACTGAACCTCCAGGCTCTGCTCAATCCCAGCACTGGTTGAAATGCTCCCCTAGCCAACTGCGTCAACCCTCTAGGTCCCTGCGTGGCTCTTCGTTGGCCTTTTTTGCCCTCCTCAGCCTCTGTGCTGGCCTCTCTCTGGCCTTAACTAATGACGCAGTCCCTCTCCGTCAACCCTTCTCTGCTGCTTTTTGCAAGGAACAGGTTCTGTCACTTGCGACAGTTGTTTCTGTTGCAAATTCTCTGCTTTAGTTGGTGCCTTCAGCTCCCCTGTGATTTGAAGGTGCGCTCTGATACCATGTTGAAATTTCTAAGTATTACCCGTTAGCAATTTTATCTATGTTCTTTGGTTTATTTCTCCTACTTGTTAATTATGAACAAGTTATTTAAACACATAAATATCGAAATAAACACAATACAGTCTCAACCATCTACAAAGCAATAACTAAAATAAATAGCAAGCACACAAGTGACAACGTTATTTTTGGACAACTCATCCCCGGAAAAACCCAACTTGGGAAAACTGGTGCAGCATTTCTGAAGGTTATTTTATTATGCAATCTATTTGAGTACAACTGCGTGCCAAACCGGCTCACTTGACAAAGAAAATAATCCGACAGTAATACCTCTCTATTCGGAAGCATATATTTAGAAAATCTGCCCCACGAAACCCTCTCTAGCACAGCTGAAGCACTGGATCAGCCCTCTTGGCCTCTGCGTTAGCCGGGAAACCCCCTGCGTCAACTCGCTGAGGCTCTATGCAACCTCTCTACCTCTCTGTGTCATTCCATTAGCCTCTGCATGGATGGCACAGGTCCTCCTGGCCTCTGCACTGTCTCTGCTGGCCTCTACGCTATCTCTGTTGGCTTTTGCGTCTGCCTCTCTCTGCCTCTCTCTGCTTCTACACTAGTCTCTCGACACTATCTCTGCCTCTCTATCTCGTACTCACAACCCCTTGTTGCAACTGATCATTGATTCGATTTTTCTTAGCAAACTCCACTCTAGAAAATCAAATGACTGATCACTTTGGTGTATCTCCAACTGACCCTCAAGCCTTCTCTTATACTTTTCCTATTGGTCCTTCAACAGCCGAGATTATATTTCTAATCAACGACTAAGATTAGATTTGGCATGATCCATGTCCTTTCAAACTTTCTGACCCAGTTTTATATTATTAACCATTAATATTTTATTTTTCCTAAGTTTAGACTTGGGAACTCCATTAAAAATATTAATTATTTTAATATCTCCTTAACCGAGTAGGATCTGCCCAAACCATTTCTGGGTCTTGGAGATCTCATGTGCTTTAGCCTCTCCACAAATTTTCATGGCTAGAGCACATCCGATGCTACACCAAATCAACAAGAGGAAGATTTATGTCCTAGTTTTTTGAGTTTCTAGATTTTTGCAGCTCTGTAGGGATGACCGTACAACTCACCAGAAGAGATCGTGTGAGTTAGCCAAAATGCAAATCTGGGCAGCAAATCAACTTCCAGTTGCCAAAAGAAGTGTGAGTTGCAAAGAAAGGAAGGTTCCCAACCACAGACTAGGATTGAAATGAGATAGTGGGGCACCAGATCCAGGAGGAGGAGGATGAGACTCTAGTGTGTCAGATGGGGAAGGTCCAACACAGTGTCAACAAGGAGATCAGTAAGATTAGTTACAGATTGTTGCAATGGGACCATCACCTTTGCTAAGGAGCCCACAGTATCATACTAGCAGATTCAGTGTCAGCAGACACTGTCAATAACTTAGATGACAGCTGCAAATCTAGTTGCAGTCAGTGCGCATGAGACAGTTGCAGAGCTAGTTGCAGTGACACAGGTAGTACGAATTGCCCAGTTGTAGTATGCAATGGCAATTTCAACCAGAAGATTCTCAGTGCAGAGCATTGTAGTCCAATTTCTAGTGCACGAGGACACTGTGAGTTGCCAGGAGGGAGTAGAGATATTTCCCATAGGGAATCGAGACTCACAGGGAGTGTAGCTTCAGAGGGAGCAGCTCTATGGAAGCTAGTGCTTCAGGATCTGGGGAGATCAAACTCATTATTGTAGGAATTGAAGTAGCAGTGCGGAAGTATTAGCAAAGCAGTAGTAGTAGCAATATGAGTAGATCTAAGTTTCCTATGTTCGTAGACATACCTCCAGGAGTGAGGTGGGGTGACTTGGTGTTGTAGCCCCACAGAGCTAGAGAGATTGGACAGGGTCCTTGCGAAGTCCACCTCATGGATCATTACTCGACTACGGGGGCCCACAGTATTCAATAGTAGGCTGGATCAATGGTAGTTGATGTAGTCAATACCAGAGTGACAGTCGCAGACTAGCAGCAGTCAGATGCTGAGGAGCGTAGAGCAGTGTTGACAACAGAGCAGGGGGCTCTGTGCAAAGTTGGTAGTAGCGAAGATTCTTCAGAGACAATGTAGATACTTGTAGCAGTCAAGACTCGGGACACAGATGCATCACACTAAACACAGTTGAATCAATATTTCGACTTCTTAGTTGCAGTAGTTGCAGTTGCAATAACAATAGATGAGAGGGAGTTGCAGTGTAGATGCAGTGTTGGCAGCAGTATGGTAGTGTCAGCAGCAGCACAGATGCAACATCAAAGTTGCGCAGTGGTTGGCCGGTAGCAGTAGCTAGACATTAGCAGCGTGACATGAGATGACACTGAGACAAATTGTTGTGACAAGCTATGCAGGACTAGAACATAGTCCTCGCTAAGAGGGAGTATTAGTTTTTGTAGCATCTTATGTGTTCTAGCCATGAAATTTGGTGGATTGGCTAGAATGCATGAGATCTCCAAAACCTAGAAATTGTTTCTAGAAATTCCACCTAGAGATGATTGAATTAGATTATTAACCTATTTTTTTAATGTTTCCTAAGTCTAAACTTAGGAAAATTGGTTAGTTAATCATAATTAATTAAGTCAAGGTGAGAATAGTCTAGAAACTCACACAGATCGACTTCATGATGATCTTAGCCCTTGATTAAGTTTTAATCTTGGTCGTTGGTGCTCCAACAGAGGATTATAAGAAGTCGATGGGAAATTGGAGAACACATCAAAGACACTTAAGAAATTTGATTTCCTTGGCAAATTGATTTCCAGAGGGCAACAACAGTTGTCAGAGAGCCAAAGATCGAAGCAGAGACAGTCACTGGCAGGGACAGTGATCCAGAGGAAGATTTCCAGATTCGGAGAGGCAGCAACAAGAGGTCGAGTTATTCCCAATGCAGGCAACTCAAGTGTGAGTGAAGGCAGAAGCCTAAGTACAGGCTGTCGCACGAGTATAGGCAGAACCCTGAGTACGGGCAACTACGCGAGTATAGGCTGTCGCACGAGTATGAGAAAACATGCGAGTATGGGCAGAAGCGTGAGGACAGGAAGTTGCGCGAGTGCAAGCAACGGGATTGCCAACGTTACTTGTGGAGGAAGGGAAATTCCCTTAGAAAATTTCGGCCATATTTTCTTGCTGTGGATTTCTAGTTTCAGGCATCTAGATTGTACTCAGAATTTCACTATTGCATAATAATAAAAACCCTCAGCTACTGCACCGGTTTTCCCAAGTTGGGCTTTTCCAGGGTCATTTGCCCAAAAATAATTGTGTTAATTTTTTATGTGTTCTAGATTTTATCAGATTCCAATGCTATTATTTTCTGCAGAATTTTATTTGTGAAGGTTGCAGTGTGTTTAATTCAATGTTGTTGTAGCAATAAACTATATAATTAATTTATCAATTAGAAGAATTAACACTAGTTGCTGAAATAGGATTTTAGTAGTGAAATTTTCACATTCTCCAAGCTATCCAAAGATGCAAGAGTGAGGAAAAGAGATCAGGGAATGACATTTATCCCCATCTATTCTATCCCTAACTCACCTTAAAACCACCCGAACTCAAGTTAAAGCCACAAAAAGTAATAATTAAAATTAAAAAGAAGTCGATCTCCGTCGTACAGCCCGTCAACCCTCGGATCCATGCCCGATCTAGCATAAATCTGAGGCAGATTATTGTCTGAAACTGTGGTTTGAAAATCTAGAACCGCAGATCGGGCATGCACAGTTCTGGATTTCCAGGAGCCGACCCATTCAGGTGGAATTGTGGACCCAATTTTCGAATCTGTGTTTCTGCCAAAGGATTCCCCATAGATCCGTACGGGACGCAATTCTGCACTTGGAACCTTGGCGGGGGGGAAGGATCGTGCAACACTAGTTCAAATTGCTAGGTAGGAGGGTTCAATTTCTTGTTGCAGGTCCATGAAAAGTTCGAACAAGCAGTGTAGCAGGTAGTGGTATTGCCAAGAAGCGATTCCGATGAGAAAATCAAAGAGTTCATTGAGCAGATCTAGGCGCAGTTGTTTTTGTAGCACAAAAATCAGCGCCTAGTGGAGGAGAATAACACACAAAGAAAGAAATTTCCAGAATTTCTCATAAAGGTGTCCAGATCCAGTTTCTAGGAGGAAATATGAGATTTCTAGTTGTAGTAGGTCGTAGCAGTTTTTCCAGACAACCAGTGCAAGCTTCAAGAGCAACAAATCTTGTGACAGATTCTAGAGGACTTTCGGAAGGTTGAATGAGTTGTCCAATTGAGGTAGCAAGCAGTGTGAGAGCCAAAGGAAAACAAGAGCAAATCTGCACATTGCTCTAGGAGTGCAAGTAACAAAGAGAAAACCCAGCAGGTAATGGAGGGAGATTTCCAGCAGTAGTCTCTAGATTATTTTAGTTTTGCAAATTTTTCAGCTTTCTAGAGATGGTCATACAAGATTGCCAGAGGAGGTCATGTGAGTTAGCCAGAATGGAGATCTTGGCAACAGATCAACTTCTAGTTGCTAGAGACAGATGTCGAAGGAAGTATGAGTTATCAATTGCGACTTGCAAAGAAAAGAAGAGTTCCAACTAGGGACAAGGCTCGAAAGGAGATAGTGGGACACCAGATTCAAGAGGAGGTGGAGTTTGATTCTCCTACATATTAGGAGGGGCAGCGTTCAGTGCAAATGAAGCAAGGAGATCAATCAGATCAGTTCCAATTGTTGCAGCAAGACCATTACGTTAGTTTTTGTAGCATCAAAAGTGTTCTAGCCTCAAAACTTTGTGGAAAGGCTAAAACACAAGAGTTCTACATAAACCAAAAATCATTTATGGAAAGTCCACTTAGAAGTGTCTCAATTAAATTATTAGCCTATTTTTAATTATTTTGTAAGTTTAAACATAGGAAAAGGGGTTAATTAATCAAAATTAATTGAGATAAGATGTGAATCATCTAGAAACTCACATGGATCGACTAGGAAATAGTCTGGGCACTTCATTAAGTTTTAATCTTGGCTATTGGACGTCCAACATAAGATTATAAGAAGTCAATGGGTAGATGGAGAACACACCAGTTAGACACACACAGAGATCGATTTCCTTGGAGAGTTCGCTTTTCCAGAGGCAGTAGCTAGAAGAGTTCGAGCTTCGAAAGGGAAGCAGAGACATAGAAGGGCAAGGATAGTGAAGCTAGAGGAATACTTTACAGATCTAGTGAGTACATCAGAGAGACACAGAGATAGCCACAAAGAGGTTGCACAAGGGCTACGCACAAGCCTCTAAGAGGCAATTTGATTTTGTTGGGGAAAAGCAAAGTTTCAGTTCCAAATGTAGGAAAGCCATTTCAAAGGCCAAGAGAGACAGTGTCTCAGTTAGCAGCAGACTAGACGGCTTGAGGAGCAACTGATTTAGGTAGAGCGTGGAAGGGACTGTGCAACGGTGACACAAGCCAGCGCAAAGGCTGTTTGGACGACTCACTTGGAGCTGTAGTCAAAGCCTAGTTTGTTTGTGGGGGTGAGGAAAATTCCTCACTAGATTTTTGTCAATATTTTCTCTACAGGATTGCCGATTTCAGGCATCCAAATTCTACTTAGATTATTTTACTGCTGCTTAATAATATAAAACCCTCAACTGCTATTCCGGTTTTCCCAAGTTGGGTTTTTTCTGGGACTTTTATCCAAAAATAATTGTGTCAAATTTTATGTGTGTGCTAGAATATTTCTTAGTTTCCAACGCTATTATATTCCACAGTGTTATTTGTGAAAGTTGTAGTGTGACTTACTTGATATTTATCGTAGCAAATAAATTGTTAATTAAATAACAATTAGAAGAATTAATTCCAGTTGTTGCAATAGTATTTCAGACTTGAAATTCTCACATGGTATCAGAGTGATTTTGATCAGACGAGGAAGCTCAGAACTCGAAGTAGAAAAAGTCGTCGTTCAAAGGGAGCAACAGGGCATTTTTCTAGGCACTGCACAGTGCCTAGCTAGGCAATGCGAATTGCTTGAGCAACTCGATTTTTTAGTGCAGGGTTGCAAAAAAAATTGGCTTCCTAGATTGAGTGATTCCATCATGCAGAGGGAGCAGCAATCCAATATTTTAGCTGAGCAGATTCCCTTTTGAGCACAAAAGGGTTATGTAGTAGTTGCTAGAGCAGGGTCAACACTGGGTGGAAGAGAAAAGTGCACCCATAGAGGGAGGAATTTCCTAATTTTTTCTAGATGGTTTCTAGTTCCAGTTTTCTAGAGGAGATCCATAATTTTACAGTTGCAAAAGGCAGTGCAAATTTGATAGAAGCAACTAGTTCGAGTTGTTGGGGCTACAGTTCATGTGCCGGTTTTCTAGAGAAGGGCATTCGGAAAGGCTGAGCGAGTAGTCCGAGAAAGCACCTGAAGGCAGCGCGAAGCAGAAACATAAGTTATGTGTATTCTGGGAGAGAGTGTGAGTTTCCGAACAGGCAACCAAGCAAGAAATAAGAAGAGATTCCAATTTAATTTTCCAAATTTTGAGTGTTGCAAATTTTGTAGCTTTCCAGAGAGCCATACGAGATTGCCATAGGATGTTGTGCGAGTTAGCCAGAATGCAGATATGGGCATCAAATCGACTTCCAGTTACTACAAATAAGTTTAAGAGGAAGTATGAGTTATCCAGTGTGATGCAAAGAAAAGGGTCCCAACCAAGGACTAAGCTTGAAAGGAGATAGTTGGGCACCAGTTCCAGGTGGAGGAGTATGAGATGTTTATTGTAGGTAGCAACGAATGTGCTCTAGCTCCGAAATTTTGTGGAGGGTCTAAAACACATCAGATCTCCAAGACCCAAAAATCGTTTGGAGAAATTCCACTCGTATGAGGAGTTATTAAAATAATTAATATTTTTAATGGGTTCCTAAGTCTAAACTTAGGAAAATAAAAATATTAATGAGTATTAATAAAGATATGGGTGAGAAGCTTCTAAGAGACTAGGATCAAGTTTGTTTCAATCTTAGCTCTTGATTAGAAACATAATCTCGGTCGATGAATCTCGGTCATTGATTCATCAACAGGAAAAGTATAAGAGAAGACTTGATAGTCAGTTGGAGAAACACTAAGCAAATACTTAGTAACCGAAAGGAAATCGATTCTCAAGGCGAAGGAGTTCGATTTCAGAGGGAGAGTTGCAGGATGAAGGAAGAGGAGGGCATCAGCAACAGTCAGAGACTGAGGAGGAGGTGACACAGGGCATTCGAGAGACAGCGCAGAGGGAAGAGCAGGGAGACAACACCATTGGTGACACAGTCCTCACGCGGGCTGATGCAGAGTGACGCAGAAGTGAGTGAAGGGTCTCCAGGGTGAAAGAAATTCTCCAGGAGGAGGAGAAATTGTCTTAGGTGTTTCTCTCAGAAGTGTCTCCTTTTTTTGTACAGTCATCCTTGTAAAGCGATTGTTGTTGAAGATTAATAAATAAATTCTCATTTGTTGCACCAGTTTTTGCACATTGGGTTTTTTCTGGGGACAATTGTCCAAAAACAATTGTGTTGATGTGATTGATTCTTGTGCTTGTATATCACTGTTATTTTCTCTATGTAATTATGTGATAACTGTAGTAGAATTTATTTTAATGTTTACTGAAAGGTTTTGTAAATAACTTATTGTGAGAGATAAGTAGATGAAATAAATCAGTTAGATAAGTAGGTGAAATAAATCAGTTATTGTAGTAGAATTTCGTGTTAAAATTTTTCACATGGTATCGGAACAGAGATCAGGAAATAGGATTGAAGAATTTGCTGAGTTAGGAGCATGATGTCGGGGCATCAACTCAAGGGACCCACGCAAATATCTAGAGAAAGAAGAGAGCACGAAGAACATGGATCATGATTATTCTATGTTAGCGTCCAGACTGGAAGAAGAAGTCGTTTGCCTAGCGAGTTCTGCCTCCTCTGATGTTTGGTATATAGATAGTTGAGCTTCCTGGCATATGATAGGAATATAATAATGTTTTTCGAATTATCAAGAAGATAGGATGAATTTTCAGACCACCATGGGAAATAAGGTAAAGTGTATCCCCGTAGGAAGAGGTATTGTAGTCTTTCAAACAGAAGCAGGGGGTCGGCATCGAGCAACCAATGTGTTGCATGTGCTAGGATTGGGGATGAACTTACTCTCTGTATCTCAGCTTCAAAACAAGGGCTATGGCGTTTTCTTCATTAAGGAGAAAGTATATGTCAAACACCTGAGTTGGAAAAAGAAGGTCCAGATTGGAGTCAGAAGTAACAGGTTGTATAGATTACAGATAGAATCTCCAATGGCACTAATAGGCGGGAGTAGGGAAAAAGATTTGAATGAACTATGGCACACGAGGATGGGACACTTACACCATGGGGCTCTAAGAATTATCGGGAAAACAGTATCAGGAGTTCCAAAATTAAGTACCAAAGGAGATGATGTATGTAGAGGATACGCACTAGGCAAGTACGCCAAGGCAACATTTTCCAGAAGCAACAATAGGGCTAAGAGTGTTCTGGGATTGATACACTTAGATATTTGCGGACCCATGTCCACAAAAGCTCTTAGTGGTGCCAAATATTTTGTCACCTTCATTGATGATTGTTCCAGAAAGACTTGGATCTACTTTCTAAAAACCAAGGATGAGGTTTTTGGTTGATTCAAAGAGTTTAAGGCTCTAGTTGAGAATCTGACAGGAAAGAAGATAAAGATATTGTGCTCAAACAATGATGGAGAATACATCGACAAGGAATTCACTGATTTTTGCTCAAGGGAAGGCATCAGAAGAGAGTGGACAACCCTCTATAATCTGGAGAAGAATGGAGTAGCAGAAGGAAGAATCGGACTATTGTTGAAGCAACCAGAGAAATGTTGTATGATTAGGATATGCCCAAGTTTCTATGGGTAGAAGCAGGCAACACAACAATGTATATCCAGAACAAGACTCCTCACAGGGCATTAGGTAAGATTACTTTGGAGAGTGTCTTCACCAGTAAGAAGCTTGAGGTGAGCCACTTCAAGATATCTGGGAGTTTGGCATACTGCCATGTACTTGAAGAAAAGAGGAAGAAATTGGATTAGACTACGGAGAAAGGATATCTTGTGGGATATAGCGAGAATGCCAAGGCATATAGATTCTATCTTCCAGGGAATACGAAGATTGTAATTCGATGGGATGTAAAGTTGATGGAGGACAGAGCTTTCAAAAAATCCCGTGAAATACCTTTCGAAGAGCAGTCAAAGGATGATTCGTTGGTCCAACCACTTCGACGCGTAGAAACTAGTCCTAGTATTTCTCCTAAAGGAAAAACTCCAGAGGTGGAGCCTCAGGAAAAGGAGGAGCAGATAGATATACCCACTACTAGTGGAAGAACAAGTCGGGAACTTCGACAGATACTACGAGATGCAGAGGATTTTGTTGGGGCGCCCAGAAATGAGAAAAGGGAGCATAGACAACCGAATAGATACCAAGCTGTGAAAATTCTATCACTACAACAATTGATTTATTTTACCTACTTATTTCCTAATAAGTTATTTATGAAAATCCTTCAGTAAACAATAAAATGAATTATGTTGCAGTTATCACACCATAATACATAAACAAACACATGCACAAGAATCAACACATCGACACAGATATTTTGGACAACAGTCCCCGGGAAAACCCAATGTGGGAAAACCGATGTAGCAAGGGAGGATTTTATTATTCAGCAATTCTTTAGTACAACTGGGTGCCAAACTGGCTTACTCAACAAAGAGAAAATTCTCCAGCACTTCTCTCAGCGTCAGCATCAAGCTAGCTGACCTCTGCGTTAACCCTTGCCTCTATGTGTCAACACTGGACCTCTCTGTGTCACCCATGCAGGCCCTCTAGTGACTGCATAGTCTATTGCCTCTGCGTTTGCCTGAGAGGCTCTGCGTCTGCCTCTCCAACCTCTGCATTGGTCCTTTGGTGTTGTTCCCAACTCTATGTTCGCTACTTGTTGCCTCCTGCTGCTCTCCAGACCACTAGTTCGAATTTCTCAGCTAACCCTGCTCCAAAAATCGAATTGATTGGTCTCCCTCGGTGTGTTCTCCATTAAGAATAGATTTGGCTTGATCCATAACTTTTGGAACCTTCTAACCTAGTTTTATATTAATACCCATTAATATTTTATTTTTCCTAAGTTTAGACTTAGTAACTCCATTAAAAATATTAATTATTTTAATATCTCCCAAACCGGGTACAATCTATCCAAAACATTTATGGGTCTTAGAAATCTCATCTTCTTTAGCCTCTCCACCAATTTTCATGGCTAAAGCACATTCGATGCTACCCCAAATCAACACTCCCTCTTAGCAAGGACTGTGCTCTAGTAATACTCTACATTGAGCATTACCCTGATCATTTGGCACCAGTCCCTGTGCTGAAGCTAGGCCTCCTTGCCCAATATCCTCTGCACTGTTGCATTGTGTACTGCTGCCCATGGCCCTGCCATTGCCACTGTTGCATTTGTACGACAACTCCCTTTGCATCTGTGTTGTTGCTGGCCCATCCTCCCAACAATGCATCTGCACTGCAACTCCCTCTGCATCCCGTGTTGTTGTTGGTCCTTCTTCCCAACACTGCATCTGCACTGCATCCTCTTCTCATCATGCTGAATTGTGCTACTACTAACTGCTACTGCACTGCAACATCACGCCATTTCTGCTACTGAAATGGATTCTTTATCATCCCCATCTTTTCCCTAAAGTAATCGAACTTTGTTCTTCCAAGGGCCTTGGTGAGGATATCTTCCACTTGTTCTCCTATAAGAGTGTAGCCCCACTGTACAGCTCCTCATTGGACACAGTCTCTGACAAAGTGACACCAGATATCAATATGCTTTGACTGATCATGAAACACTGGATTCTCAGAGAGCTTGATGCAACTTTGATTACCGCACATAATTCCGGTCACCTCCATCTTTCTTCTGAATAGGTTCACAAGCAATTTTCTAAGCCATATGGCCTCACACAAAGTTGTGCTCGCAGCCATATATTCTGCCTCAGCTGAGCTCAGAGCCACAAATTTCTATTTCCTACTGCATTAGGAGGTCATTACTGATCCAATGTTGAAACAGTACCCAGAGGTACCTTTCCGATCCATTGAACTTCCTGCCCAATCTGCATTAGTAAATCCACTCAATCTGATATCCTTAGTCCTGGTGTACAAGAGTCCATAATCGATTGTTCCCTATAAATACCTAAGAATAGATCTGACTGCTACCCAGTGCGCCCTCTTCGGCTCCACCATGAACTGACTGAGGGTATTGATAGCATAGCAAATGTTTGGCCTGGTATTGACCAGATACATCAGGGACCCTATGAGCTACCTGTATAAGGTGGGATCAACATCATTGTCTTCTGATGCATCAATCTTCTGCCAGTTGGTGATCATTGGAGTAGCCATAGGTCTATAGTCCTCCATCTTAAATCTCTTCAGGATTTTTGTAGCATATCTCCCTTGCCAAGGAAGATCTCCCCCTTTTGCTGCCAAACTTCCAACCCCAGGAAATAATGCATTCGTCCCAAATCCTTCATGTCGAATTCTGTGGCTAGATTCTTCTTGCAGTCCCAATGAGCCTGGATGATCCTGTCAGGAAGAGATCATCCACATATAATACTAAAATTAGAGGCTCACTCTCTACAACCAGATAGTAGAGATTTGGATCTGTGTCACTCTTGACAAATCCCATTTTCTGCAAGTAGCCATCGATTCAACCATACCATGCTCTAGGTGCCTGTTTCAGCCCATACAAGGCTTTCTTCAATCTGCATACATGAGACTTCTTCTCATGTGTCTCAAAGCCCTTTGGTTGTTCAATGTATACCTCCTCTTCTATCACTCCATTCAGAAATGCCATTTTGACATCCATTTGATGAATCTCCCACCCCATCTGTGCTGCAAGAGATATCACGGTTCTAATAGATGTATACCTAGCTATTGGGGCGAAGGTCTCTTCATAGTCAATTCCTTCCTTCTAAGCATACCCCTTAGCCACAAACTTGGCTTTGTATTTCTCAACATTGCCGCCTGTAGCGTATTTGATCTTGTAGATCCATTTCGAACCTACCACTGATCTGTCTTGAGGCCTTGGCACTGCCTCCCAAACATCATTCACCATTATGGAGTTGTACTCCTCTACCTTTGCATCCAGCCAAACTTGATGTTGAGCTGCCTCCTGAAAATTGGTAGGCTCCCCATCCTGAGCTACTAACGCCTGATATCTATCTAGTTGTTTTCGCTCCCTCTTATTGTTCCTTGATGCACTGATGAAGTCCTCTGCATCTCGCAAAATCTGACAATGTTCCCTTCTCGTTCTTCCTCTGCCAGCAGGTGCTTCTGTTAGCTCCTCCTCATCTTGTGATTCTTCCTAACTCGAGGAAGAGTTCTTTTCTTTCGTTGGTTGAAGAGGTTTGACCAACAGTTCCTCTCTTGACTGCTCCACGGAAGGCATTTCTCGAGATTTTCTGAAAGCCCTCTCCTCCATCAACTTCACATCTTGTCGAACTACTACCTTCCTACTCCTTGGAAGATAGATTCTATATGCCTTAGCATTCTCGCTATATCCCACTAGATATCCTTTCTGTGCAGTTTGATCAAGTTTCTTCCTCTTTTCCTTGGGTATGCGGCAATATGCTAAGCTCCCAGATATCCTAAAATGACTGACTTCAGGTGTCTTCCCTGTGAAGACTTTCTCTGGAGTAATTTTGCCCAATGCCCGATGAGGAGTTCTATTCTGAACATAGATTGTTGTGTTGCATGCTTTTGTCCACAGGAATTTTGGCATATCTTGATCATACATCATGGCCCTAGTTGCTTCTACAATAGTCCTATTCTTTCTTTCTGCTACTCCATTCTGCTCCAGATTGTAAGGAGTTGTCCACTCTCTTCTAATGCCTGCCTTAGCACAAAAATCAGTGAAGTCCTTATCGACATACTCACCACCATTATCTGAGCGCAAAACTTTTATTTTCTTTCCTTTCAGATTCTTCACTAGAGCCTTGAACTCTTTGAATCAACAAAAAACCTCGTCCTTGGTTTTCAGAAAATAAATCCAAGTTTTCCTTGAGTGCTCATCAATGAAGGTGAGGAAGTACTCGACACCACTAAGAGCTTTAGTGGAAATGGGTCCACAGATATCTAAGTGTATCAATCCTAGTACACTCTTGGCCTTGTTTTTACTTCTAGGAAATGCTTCTTTGGCATACTTTCCTAGAGCACATCCTCTGCATACATCATCTCGTTCTGTACTAAGACTCAAAACTCTTGTTACAATGCTCCTGAGAATTCTCAGAGTCTCATGGTGCAAATGTCCCATTCTTCTATGCCATAGTTCGTTCAAATCCTTGTCTCCATGACTACCTATTAGTGCCATTGGTGATTCTAGTTGTAGTATGTACAACCTATTGCTTTTGATCCCGATTTGCACTTTCTTTTTCCAACTCGGGAAATTGATGTATACTTTCTCCTTGATGAAGAAAACGTTATAGCCTTTGCCTTGAAGTTGCGACACAAAAAGCAAGTTCATCCCCAATCCTCGTACATGCAGCACATTGGTAGCACATAACTGTTCTCCTGTTTTTGTTTGAAAAACTATGGTACCCCTCCCTACTGGAGTACACTTTTCCTTGTTCCCCATGGTGATCTGAAAGTTCATCTTCTCCTCCCGATAATTTGAGAAACATTCTCGGATTCCCGTCATATGCCAAGAGGCTCCACTATCTATATACAATACCTCTGATACCATGTGAAAATTCTATCACTGCAACAACTGATTTATTTTACCTACTTATTTCCCAATAAGTTATTTATGAAAATCCTTCAGTAAACATTAAAATAAATTCTGCTGCAGTTATCACACCATAATACAGAAACAAACACATGCACAAGAATCAACACATTGACACAGATATTTTGTATTTTGGACAACAGTGCCCGGAAAAACCCAATGGGGGAAAACCGATGCAGCAAGGGAGGATTTTATTATTCAACAATTCTTCAGTACAACTGAGTGCCAAACTGGCTTACCCAACATAGAGAAAATTCCCAACACTTCTCCCAGTCTGAGCATCAGGCTAGCCGACCTCTGCATCAGCTCCTGCGTCAGCTCCTGCCTCTCTGCGTCAGCTCCTGCCTCTCTTTGTGTCACCCGCGCAGGCCCTCCAGTGACTGCGCAGTCTGCTGCCTCTGTGTCTGCCTAAGAGGCTCTGTATTTGCCTCTCCAACCTCTGCACTGGTTCTCTAGTATTGTTCCCGACTCTTTGTTCCGAACTTGTTGCTCTCCAGACCATTGGTTTGAATTTCTTAGCTAACCCTACTCCAGAAATCGAATTGACTGGTCTCCCTCAGTGTGTTCTCCAACTGACCCTCAAGCCTCTTCTTATACTTTTCTCATTGGTCCATCAATAGCCGAGATTAAATCTTTAATCAATGGCTAAGATTAGATTTGGCTCTATCCACGACTTTTGGAACCTTCTAACCCAGTTTTATATTAATACCCATTAATATTTTATTTTTCCTAAGTTTAGACTTAGGAACTCCATTAAAAATATTAATTATTTTAATATCCCTCAAATCGGGTACATTCTATCCAAACCATTTCTGGGTCTTGGAGTTCTCATGTGCTTTAGCCTCTCCACCAATTTTCATGGCTAGAGAACATCCGATGCTACCTCAAATCAACACAAGCCTTGGTAGCTCAGGTTGGAGAACCCTCCAGTTTTGAGGAGGTCCTTCAACATCAAGTATGTGTAGATGCTATGGTGGAGGAATACAGTTCCATAATGGTTAATGACGTCTAGGACGTGGTACCTAGGCCTCAAGACATGTTAATTGTAGGGTCGAGATGGCTCTACAAAGTCAAATACGTTGTAGCTGGCAGCGTAGAAAAATACGAAGACAGGTTTGTGGCTAAGGGATTTGCTCAGAAGGAAGGGATAGACTACGAAGAAAGCTTCGCCCCAGTAGCCAAGTATACTTTTATTAGATCTGTGATATCCCTTGCAGCTCAGATAGGGTGGGAGATTCACCAGATGGATGTCAAGACGAAGTTCTTGAACGGGGTGATAGAAGAAGAAGTATACATTGAACAACCAAAGGATTTTGAGACACATGAGAAGAAATCTGATGTATATATATAGAAGAAAGCTCTATATGGGGTTAAACAGGCACCTAGAGCATGGTATGGTCGAATTGATGGCTACTTGCAGAAGATGGGATTCGTCAAGGCTCAAGAGTGACAGATCCTAACCTCGACTATCTAGTTGTAGAGAATGAGCCTCTAATCTTGGTTTTATATGTGGATGATCTCTTTCTGACAGGATCATCCAGGTTCATCAAAAATTGCAAGGAGAACCTAGCCACAGAATTCGACTTGAAGGATTTGGGACAAATGCATTATTTCCTAACGTTGGAAGTTTGGCAGCAGAAGGGTGAAATTTTCCTTGGGCAAGGGAGATACGCTATAGAGATTTTGAAAATGTTCAGAATGCAGGATTGTAAACCTATGGCTACTCCAATGATCACCAACTGGAAGAAGATTGATGCTTTCGAAGATAAAGAATTTGATCCCGCCTTGTACAGGCAGCTCATAGGGTCCCTGATGTATTTGGTCAATACTAGGTCGGACATTTGTTACACTATCGACACCCTCAGTCAGTTCATGGTAGAACCAAAGAGGGTGCAC
This sequence comes from Pinus taeda, assembly GCA_000404065.3. Lineage (NCBI taxonomy): Eukaryota > Viridiplantae > Streptophyta > Pinopsida > Pinales > Pinaceae > Pinus > Pinus taeda. Next base: position 13,147 of record APFE030699618.1, on the reverse strand, counting down.
TAGGCAGCAACCAAGCATGTTCTCAGATATATACGAGGAACAATCGAGCATGGACTAATGTACACCCAAAGCAATGACATCAGGTTGAGCGGGTTCAATGATGCAGATTGGGCTGGAAGTTCAGCAGATCGGAAAAGTACCATTGGGTATTGTTTCAACATTGGATCAGGAATGACCTCCTGGTGTAGTAGGAAACAGAGATCCGTAGCTCTGAGCTCAACTGAAGCTGAATATATGCTAGCTAGCACAACTTCATGCGAAGCCATATGGCTTAGGAAATTGCTTGTGAATCTATTCAGGACAAATATGGAAGCGACCAGTATTTTTTGTGATAATCAGAGTTGCATCAAGCTCTCTAAGAATCCATTCTTTCATGATTGGTTGAAGCACATTGATATCAAGTGTCACTTAATCAGAGATTGTGTCCAACGAGGGGCAATATAGTTGAGGTACACCCCAATAGGAGAATAAGTCGCAGACATTCTTACCAAGGCCCTAGGAAGAACAAAGTTTGTTTACTTCAGGGAGAAGATGGGGATGGTGAAGAATCCGTATCCATAGCAGAAGCAAGAGTAGTAGTCCAGCAATTAGCAGTGGCAATGCTATTGGCAACACGATGCAACATATTCAAAGGGAGCTGCAGTACACATTGCAACAACGCAGTAGATGAGGGGTAGTAGGTCGAGCATCAACAGCGCAAAGGACTGATGTCGTGGATCAGTGTGATGCTTCTGTTGGGAAGTATTGCTAGAGCACATTCCTCGCTAAGAGGGAGTGTTGATTTTGGGTAGCAACGGATGTGCTCTAGCTCCGAAATTTTGTGGAGGGGCTAGAACACATGGGATCTCCAAGTCCCTGAAATCGTTTGGAGAAATTCCACCTGGATAATGAGTTATTAAAATAATCAATATTTTTAATGGGTTCATAAGTCTAAATTTAGGAAAATAAAAATATTAATGAGTATTAATAAAAATATGGGTGAGAAGCTTCTACGAGACGAGAATCGGGTATTTTCTAATCTTATCCGTTGATTAGAAACTTAATCTCGGTCATTTAATCATCAATAGGAAAAGTACAAGAGAAGACTTGAGAGTCAATTGGAGAAACACCTGGCAAATACTCAGTAACTCGAAGGAATTCGATTCTCAAGGAGAAGGAGCTCGATTTCAGAGGGAGAGTTGCAGGGTGAAGGAAGAGGAGAGCATCAACAACAGTCAGAGAATAAGGAGAAGGTGACGTAGGGAATTCAAGAGAGGGAAGAGCAGGGAGACAACACCATTGGTGACGCAGAAGTGGCGCAGAAGTGAGTGAAGGGTCTTCAGGGTGTCTGATCTTCTCCAGGAGGAGAAACTTTGTCTCAGGTCTTTCTCTCAGAAGTGTCTCAATTTATTTGTAGAATCATCCTTGTAAAGCGATTGTTGTTGAAGATTAATAAATAAACCCTCATCTGTTGCACCAGTTTTCCCACATTGGCTTTTTTTAGGGGATAATTGTCCAAAAAAAAACTGTGTTGATGTGATTGATTCTTATGCTTGTATATCACTGTTATTTACTATGTAATTATGTGATAACTGTGGTGCATTTATTTTAATGTTTACTAAAGGGTTTCGTAAATAACTTATTGTGAGATATAAGTAGGTGAAATAAATTAGTTACTGCAGTAGAATTCTGTGTTAGAAATTTTCACATGAGATTCCAATGTGCCACATGGGCAGGGTCCATTTAGGTGTCCTCATGGATCATTACCTTACTACGGGGGCTCACAGTGTTCAATAGTAGGATGGATCAATGTCAGTTGATGCAGTCAAATTCTAGAGTGACAATTGCAGATTAGTTGTAGTCAGGTACCTAGGAGCACAATGCAATGTTGACAGCAAAGAGGCTCAGTAGCAGAGTCAACAACAACACAAATTGTTCAATGGATAGTGCAGAGACTAGTAGCAGTCAGATGCTCAAGAGAGAGATCCAACACAAAGACCCAGATGATTCAGTGTTTTGGATGCTTGTCAGTTGCAATAGTTCTAGTAGAAGTAACAACAGATGAGAGGGAGTTGCAGTGCAAATGCAGAGTTGGAAGCAGTACAACAGTGTCAGCAATAGCACAGATGCAGCATCAGGGTTGCACAGTAGTTGGTGGGCAATGGTATTCAGTCTTAGTGGCCAGACATCAACAATGTGACAGAGCGTGATAGAGAGACAAGGTGTTGTAGCAATAGTGCAACACTAGAACACCTTCCTCGCTAAGAGGGAGTGTCAGTTTTTGTAGCATCGAAGGTGTTCTAGTCTCGAACCTTTGTGGAGAGGCCAAAACACAGGAGTTCTCCATAACCCAAACACTGTTTCTGGAAATTCCACTTCGAAGTGTGTTAATTATATTGTTAGCTTATTTTTAATTATTTTGTGATTCTAAACTTAGGAAAAGGGGTTAATTCATTAGAATTAATTGAGATAAGGTGTGAATCATCTAGAAACTCACACATATCAATTGTGAAATAATCTAGGCCCTTGATTAAGTTTTAATTTTCGTCGTTGGAGGTCCAACAAAATATTATAATAAGTCAATGGGTAAATGGAGAACACACTTGTGAGACATACACAGAAATCGATCTCCTTGGAGAGTTCAATTTTTCAGAGGCAATAGCTGGAAGAGTTCGAGCTTCAGAAGGGAAGCAGAGATAGAGAGGGGCACGGATAGTGAAGGCAAAGGAAAATTTTCCAAATATGGTGACTGCATTAGAGAGAGGCAAAGATAGCCACAGAGAGGTCACAAAGGCTGCACAGAAGCCTCTAAGAGGTAATTTGATTTTGCTTGGGAGAAGCAGAGTTTCAGTTCTAGATGCTAGAAAGATGTTTCAAAGAACAGTGGAAACAATTTCTTAGTGAGCAGCAAACTAGACGGCTTGAGGAGCAGTTGATTCAGGGAAAGCATGGAAGGGACTACGCAAGGCTGACGTGTTGATGTTCCACGATCTTGGGTCTAGGTTAGAATATTAAAATCTGTAACACTAGCAAACCAAGAATCTCAACCAGAACTACTTTGGACAGCGGAAAATATAAAGCAATAGATCACATGTACACAAATATACACAATTTTTAACAAATATTGTACAATAATGTACAACCCAATCTTCTGTTGGAATTTCTAAGTCTAACTGTTAGAAATCCTTCCTATACTTTCTGATTTATTTCTTCCTACTTGTTCTGTTAATTAACAAGTTATTTACCATGTAAATACTGAAAAAAAAATACAAGTACAATCTCAACACATATAGATCATCAACTGAAGGAAGAATAAGCACATAAGTGACACCATTATTTTTTGGACTAATGTCCCTGGAAAAACCCAATGCAGAAAAACCGGTGCAACTATCTGAGGGTTTTATTATTAAGCAGTTTCAGAATACAATCTGGGTTCCAGAAATGGCTCACCCAACAGAGAATGCTCTTGGCAGTGGTACCTCTCAGCCAGAGACAGATATCAGCCCCAATCTACCCCACGAAATCTCCCAGCGTCAACCTCTGGAGGCTCTGCAACAGCCTCTGGAGTCTGTATGTCTCCCACACTGGCTCTTTCTGGCATTGCGCAACTCCTGGCTGTCTCTGAGTGGCCTCTAGTTGGCTCTGCGTCAACCCTCTCCCGGCTTCTTCGTTGATGCTCCCGGTACCCTCTTTGCCTCTTTGCTTTTGTATTCACTACAACTCAACTGCAACTCAGATAACTCTGATTTCCTCAGCAAGCCCTGCTCTAGAAAATTGAATTCTTGATCAACTTGGTGTGTTGTCCAAGTGACCCTCAAGCCTTCTCTTATACTTTTCTTGTTGACATTTCGACGCTCAAGATTAAGTCCTTTAATCAATGGCAAAGATTAGATCTGGCTTGATTCATGACTTTTGGACCATTCTAACTTAGTTTTAGATTAATTCACATTAATATTTATCCCTAAGTTTAAACTTAGGGACTCCATTAAAAATATTAATTATTTTAATATCTCCCAAACTGGTTAGATTATTGGAGATCTCATGTGCCTTAGCCTCTCCACCAATTTTCATGGCTAGAGCACATCCGATGCTACGCCAAATCAACACTCACTCTTAGCGAGGACTATGCTCTAGTAATACTCCTCACTGAGCATCACCCTAATCATCCGGCATCAGTCCTTGTGTTGATGCTAGGCCTACTGCCCAACATCCTCTGCATTGCTGCATCATGTACTGTTACCCATGGCCTTGCCACTGCCATAACTGCATCTGCAGTGCAACCCCTCTCATCATGCTACATCATGTTGCCCATAGCACTGCCACTGCTAATTATTGCATTGCAACTCAGTTACTGAGAAATAAGTCACTGATCTCCCAACTCTGACATCTCCGTCAGACTAGAAACACTCCCGATGTTGAAGCTCCCTCTGTCACTAACAAGTGCTCCCTCTCTGACCTCTGCCCTACTGCAACAACTATGTGCATCTCACACTGCTACCTCACGCTGTCTTGGGACTCCTGCATTGCAACTCCCTCTGTCGCTCCATCCGCATTCGTCTCTATCGACATCCGCCAGTCCTGCTACTCCTCTTCGAAGCTCCTGTAGCAAGGTATAATCCAAGAGTTTGGGTACCACGAGGATCCTGCCCCTGCATCACCTGCAGTTCATCTAACTATAGCTCGATGTCTCCCCACTTCCTCTCAAGTGGCACATGAGCACTCATGGCACAGTCATCATCTACCTCCACTTCTTTTTCCACCCTCGCTAGCACTACCTTGGTCTCAGAAGCCTCTCCCTTGCTCTTCTTCCTCAGACACTAGTTCGCATAGTGACCAATTTCCCCACAGTGGAAGCATTTGACCTTGGAGAGGTCCTTCTACTTTCGTTTCTCCTACTTTCCCTCAAATGCTAGGACAACATCCTCCTCTTCCTCCTTGATTTTGATCCCCTTGCCACTGCTTCCCACCTTGGTTAGCCTTTTGATCTCTTCTCGACGAAGATTTGCCCATAGTTCCTCCCAATCTAGAAGGGTCGACCTACCCAGTATGCTTTGGACAACTACCTCCCAATCCTCTGAGATTGCGTTCAATGCAGTCCTCACCATCATCTCCTCATCCGACGTGGCCCCTATGGAAGTCAGCAAATCCCGAATCTCCTTCAATCGACCGAGGAAGGTGTTTATCCATTCTCCCTTCTGCATTTGGTATGACCGTAGTTGATTTTCCAGTAGCATCTTACTCTACACGGAAATACACTGATACAATTTCGGCAGGGCCTCCCACATCGCATTTGTTGTGTCTTTTTTGACAATATGTAGTACTACATGGTCCTTGACCCCGTCAAGGATGATGCTCTTGGCCCTCACCATTACCTCGTGGTACTTTTCGTTCTCATCCATGTCAATTGGGCTCGCTATCGTGTTCAAGACGAAGCGCTGGAGACGATTCCTGCCCAGAATGGACAAGATCCTGGCCTTCCAGACTCTGATCTCTTACTCTGTTCACTGCCATTTCGCTGCTCCTCTTTCGACTCTTCAGAGTCTCTCTAATTCCCTCCTGGAGGTTCTCGGTGTGACTCCCTCTGATCCTTGATTTCCCTCCTGGAAACCCCTTTACCAATGTCGACATGCCCAAACATCGATCGTTAATGCAGCTGCACCACTTATCCGAATTTCTTGGCTAGAAATCCTCGGCAACAACTCCCTCCTCCTTGCTCTTGCTCTGTTTGGTATCATTCTGACCACAATAACCCACTAGCTTCACTCCGCAACTTACCCACAGCCTCCTATGCCCCAGCAAATTGAAGGTTAGAGCGTCTAGGCTCTGCGCAATCCCGGCATCAGCAAAATCCACACCTCCTGGCCACGGGCATCAATCCTTTCTAACTGAGAAGGATGACTGGGCACTGCATAGGTCAGGTCTGCTCCTCTCTGCCACTGCGCTGATCCTTTTCCTAGCTTAAACTGACAACGCAGGCACTATGTCACCCCTGCCTTGCTTCTTTTCTACTAGGAACAGCTTCTGCCACTCAGGACAGTTGTTTCTGTTGTTGCTGCTCGGCTCGGCTAATGCCCTTAGTTATCCTGTGATTTGCAAGCACCCTCTGATACCATGTTCGAATTTCTAAGTCTAACTGTTAGAAATCCTTCCTATACTTTCTCATTTATTTCTTCCTACTCGTTCTATTAGAAAATAAATACAAGTACAGTCTCAACACATACAGATCATTAACTGAAGGAAGAACAAGCACACAAGTGACTATTATTTTTTGGACTAATGCCCCCGAAAAAACCCAATGCGGGAAAACCGGTGCAGCTATCTGAGTGTTTTATTATTAAGCAGTTTTAGAATACAATCTTGGTTCCAGAAATGGCTCACCCAACAAAGAATGCCCTCGATAGTAGTACCTCTCAGTTGGAGACAAATATCAGCCCCACTCTGCCCCACGAAATCTCCCAGCGTCAACCTCTAGGGTCTGCGTCAGCCTCTCTGGCCCAGCGTCTGCCCAGTGTCAGCCTTTGTAGGATCTACGTCAACCTCTGGAGCCTCTACATCTCTCACGCTGGCTCTTTCTAGCATTGCGCAGCTCCTGGCTGCCTCTGTGTGGCCTCTGGCTGCCTCTGCGTGGCCTTTGGTTGCCTCTGCGTGGTCTCTAGCTGGCTCTGCATCAACCCTCTCCTGGCTTCTTCGTTGATGCTCCCAGTACCCTCTCTGCCCCTCTACTTCTGTATTCACTACCCCTCAACTGCAACTCAGATCACTCCTTTGATTTCCTCAGCAAGCCCTGCCACAGAAAATCGAATTCTTAATCAACTCAATGTGTTCTCCAAGTGACCCTCAAGCCTCCTCTTATACTTTTCTCATTGACATTTCAACGGCTAAGATTAGATATGGCTTGATCCATGACTTTTGGACCATTCTAGCTCAGTTTTATATCAATTCACATTAATATTTTATTTTCCCTAAGTTTAGACTTAGGGACTCCATTAAAAATATTAATTATTTTAATATCTCCCAAATTGGTTAGATTTTGCCCAAACTAGTTCTGGGTATTGGAGATCTCATGTGCTTTAGCCTCTCCACCAATTTTCGTGGCTAGAGCACATCCGATGCTACCCCAAATCAACATCTTCATTATATTAAACCAAATCTAAATAATACAATAGTCTATGGTATATAAGATACAATGACAAACTTTGCTGCAACTTTGATGTCATATCTCGTCTTGTCAGTCCTTCGTTCCCGTAGTTCTCACTAGCTACCCCTTAGTCCTTCAAGGAACAACACATAGAGACTCTAGAAGGGTTGCCATCTAACACTGTTACACGTCACTTCTGTGGCATGTACATGCGCTGATCCAATCTGCTCTCTGGGTAGGCCTAATCCTGAGTTCCAATTTGGCAGGCTAGCAGTCAGCTATGTTCATCAAAGTGCTACACTTCAGTATCAATCTTCACCCAACCTTCAGCTCCTCTTCGTCACTTCAAGATAGCTCGTCTAGGGCTACTTTGGGCTATCAACACACTGCCCTCAAATAGAGCAATGACGCCTAATCCTTCACTGTGGAACCTTCTCCTAATTGAAGTCTTCTTGCCAGCCAAGTCAACTCCAATACACAACTTCCGCTGCAATACTAATCCAAATTTGGTTAACAAATTGTGACCCAACATAAAACACAAATGCTACTCCAACTCACTGTTTAAGGGTCTTCTTGATTGCTACAACTTTGAGCCTGGTTAGGCACTAAACGCAGTCCTAACAGCCTTCATAAAACTGCTGCAATAGACCTCCTTTGGTGTGGATTCCCTTTCCCAATAAGCCCTTAGCTCCACCCTACCTAATCTCTGTTGTAGCACCCTTGAATAGGCCTTACGACCCTTCTGTCTTGCCCGGAACAGGGATCCCCACCCTCAAAACATCCCTTAAAACAATCCCTAAGGCTGTGACTTCTCCAACAAGGGTACTCGGCCCTTCTCTAGCTCTCACTCACCCTAAAATAGGCTTCAAACAACCTCCTTCTCCCACTCTAATTCTTCCTCTCCCTTGCTGCGGTCTAACCTAGAAAATACCTTGCCTTCACTGAGTTCTTTACTTGTTTTTTTCTTGCATAAAGGATGATTTAAGTCCTCACATCCACTTTCTATTTATATGCCAAATGAAGGGCTCACGAATTGATAAAGAGACATGTCCCTTGGACCAAGCCTACATGACTTGACTGTCCATAATTAATTGTCAACTTCAAAATTTCATATCTACATTTCTAGAGCTCTGATTTGAGTGATCTTTGGAGCATTGCAATCGACACGCCAAGCATTATCACCTAAAATTTTCTCATAATCAAATTCTTCATGGTTTTGGCCCAAATCTCGATGGGTGCAAAACCCCTACCTTGGGTTCCAAGCCCACAAGTGACTCTTGTGGCCTTTTGTCCTCTAATCCTCGAACCCTAGGGCTCAGAGTATCTCCCAAGCTACTCAAAAATCAACACTCCCTCTTAGCGAGGGAGGTACTTCCAAGACCAGGAAGTAACTCATCATCATCATCACTACTCACAACACTTGCCCAACTCTTGGCACTCACACTTGCAACAATCCCTGTTTTGTGAACTACACCCCTCTCAGAAGTGTCACTATCACTATTGGAAGCACCCTGATTCTTCCTCTTATCCTGTAATGTCTTCCACTCTCTTCATGATTCCTTCTTGGTAGTTATAGGAGCACCGTTGCTCCCCACTGACAACACGCTTTTATTGGACTGCAAAGTCTCCCTCTGAACCAAGAAGCTCCCTCTCAAACTTGACTCCCTCTAAGTCCCTAGAACCTGGACCTTCTTCTCAAGAACCTATACTTGCTCCTCTGAACCCCGCACCTGCACCTGCTCCACCTGCTTCTCATGATCCATAAGCTTGCCCATCAACCTATATAGACCATGCTCTCTAACACTAAGAACGATACCAGCAGAGCTAGAGTCTTTAGGTCTGAGTCTTTCCTTCCCATCTTGGAACAAGAACTCAAACCCCTTCCTCTCAATCATCGAGACAAAAATTACACTACATCTAAGTCCTGGTACAAACAGTCCATTCTAGACCTGCATCACACGTCTTGTCTCCATCTTGAATGGCACAGTACCCGATCCTCAGATCTCCAACTGACTCTTGTTGCCCAACACATGTGCAACTTTGAGTCCCATTCAGCTACAGTCTCAAAAAATTCCTGTGCCCCCTGCCATATGCTTCATCGCACCACTGTCCACGTACCATCCATCCTCATTAACAGTACCCTTAGAGAAAAGAGAGATCATAGCAAAGTCCTCCTCTTCTAATCTCCTAGCAAGATCATCTATCTCAGTTGAAATGGCAACACTGGTAGCTTGCATTCCTTTCCTCTTCTCATCAACTCCCTTCTTCATCGAACATCTCAATGAAAGATGACCCATCTTGCCACAGTTGAAACACTTGACCTTACTCAAGTCCTTCTTCTACTTACCCTTCATTCACATTGCAAGTGCCACATCAACATCAAAAGTCTTCTTCTTTGAATGAAGATCCTCATTTTGCAACTCTTCCTTAACAAAGTCATGCCTTCACCCTTTATCATCTTGGTGGACTTCAACTTATCCTCCAATACCAATACCCGGTTCTCGTTCTTATTCTGGAACAAATTCTGAAGAGCCATCCACATGTCATGTGCGGTGTTCTTCCCGGAAAAATGAGGTATTAGGGCATCCTTCACACCATCTAGAATAATGAATCTCACCCTCGTATCCAAATCTTCGTACACTTCCAGCTCCTTTGGGTCAGTTGGCTTCCTGATGGCTTTCTCGGCGAATTCCTAGATATTGTTGACCTGCAAGACCAACTTGATCATTTCCTACAATGGACTATAGCTGGACAACCCCTCCAACCTGTCCTCATACCAGATACCAGCCTGCAACTTCGACATTGTCACCTACAATGTGACCAATTCCCTCTTACATTGTACTTAGTTGTGCACAACTCTCATTCACTAACTTCCAAAGTAGCTCAAACACGCTCTGATACCATGTAGATGTTCCACGATCTTGGGTCTAGGAATCTTAAATCTCTGGCTCTACCAAACCAAGAATCTCAACCATAACTACTTTACACAGTAAAAAATATAAAGCAATAGATCACATGTACACAAGCATACACAATTTTAAACAAATATTGTACAATAATGTACAACCCAATCTTAGTTATATTAAAACAAATCTGAATAATAGAACAGTCTATGTTATACAAGATAAAATGACAAACTTCGTTGCAGCTTTGATGTTGTATCTTGTCCTGTTGGTCCTTCACTCTCGTACTACTCACTAGTTGCCCCTTAGTCCTTCAAGGAACAACACATTGAGACTTCAAGAGGGCTGCCACCTAACATTGTTGCACATCAATTCTGTAGCATGTACACAGGCTGATCCAATCTACTCTCTAGGTAGGCCTAATCCTAAGGTCCAATCTTCCAGGCTAGCAGTCACCTATATTCATCAAGGTGCTGCACTTTGGCACCAATCTTCACCCAACCTTCAACTCCTCTTCGTCACTTCAAGATAGCTAGTCTACGGCTACTTTGGCATATCAACACGCTTCCCTCCACTAGACTAATGATGCCCAATCCTTCACTACAGAATTTGCTCCTAATTGAAGTCTTCTTTCCACCCAAGTCAACTCCAATACACGGCTTCCACAGGCTGCAATACCGAACCAAATCTGGTCAACAAACTGTGAACCAGCATCAAACACAAATGTTGCTCCAACTCACTGTTTAAGGGTCTTCTTGACTACTGCAACTCTGGGTCTGGTTAGGGCACTAAATCCAGTCCTAACAACCCTCATAAAATTGCTACAACAGACCTCCTTTTGTGTGGATTCCCTTCTCTAGCAAGCCCTTAGCTCCACGCTGCTCGATCTCTGCTACAACACCCTTGAACAGTGTTACTTGGGAGCGGGAGTAAAAGCGGGGAGCGGGAGCAAGAGTGAGTGCGATATTTTCAAAAGCTCTCAGTTTGGGAGCGGATCCAGGAGAAATTTTTATATTCTATATATATATATATATATATTTTGATACATACATGTCAACAAAAACATGTACAATGATGAATTAGACATAAAAACATAAAAAACATAGATTGATCGTTGAACATCAACCATATAACATCAATCATCTAGAAGTTATAATCTTCATCAACCATGTCCACAAGTTAGTAACATACAACATATTGAGTCTCGTGAATCATGATTCATCAATCTTAAAGTTTCAACTTCAAGGTTTCAAAATTGAAAATTCAATATATAACATTATCATCATTGATCACCAACATTGTACTTGTAAGCTAAGTTTAAACTTTAACCATTACAAGAAATAATATCTAACATGAAATGAAATGTTATAAAATGAATTATGAAATGAAATAAAACAACTTTCACGAAGCATCATATTCATAATTCAAAATCATTACCAATGAGTTATAATTGCCAACTTCAAACTTCAAACTTAAATTGTCACAATCATATATTGTTTACAAAAAATATCATTATGATATGAAAGAGTCAAGACTCAACAGTAATGAAAACTAATAGAAACTAGAAAAGACAAGTAAACTGTAAATCTATTATCTACTACTACATGTGGCCCTTGCCACGAGAAGTGTCTAATGTATGAGCAGGTCATGGTGGTCTTCTAGGAGACTCCCACACAGACCGACGACCAGAACCAAAAGGCACATGCCCTCCATGTGAGGGTGTAGATGGAGGCGGCAACAACAAAGGAACAAGGCTCGAAACTCGAGCACTGCTATTGGATGGTCGAGGTGGCATGGTTGTTGCTTCATCTTCCTCTCTTATAAGTTTCGCTTCTAGTTCTTCAAGATGTATAGTGCCATCCTCCAAATTATCATCCTTTGGGTGGTTGTCCCAAATTTTATATGTTGGATCCTCATAAGCCTGATCACAGTACTGACTCAACAACCTCAAGTTGTAGTGCACATAAACCAAGCTTTCTGCCCGGTTTTCATTGAGTTTGTTTCTTTTCACATTATGTATGAAGCTATAAGTGCTCCAACACCTCTTTGCAGAAGAAATATTTACAACCTGTGAGAGAACTTTTTTTGCCAATTTTGGCAAAAGACCATGGCCGCCATATGATTCCCACCATGTGAGAGCATCAAATCTATCTCTATCTTCCATTGCATGAAAGGTACCAAACAAACCAGTGCAATTGAAGTATCTGCCTATTTCAAGACGCATACTAGCACATTCCTCCCTGTCAAGTATCAACTTTTCTAATGCTTGCAAACATCCTGTAGATACCTCTTCATCTATATGGGGTTTGGCCCTAACCCCACCCCCTGGTGCAGGTTGGCCCAACCAAGATGTCGAGTAGTATTTTGGCGTAAGGATATACACCAAGCAATGTAGTGGAACATTAAGTTTATCCCACCGTATACACACGCAATCATGAATCAGTTTGTACAAGTTGGGATCATTGTTATGAACAATATGTTTTATTTGCCCCAACATGGTATCCATTTGCTCATACACCTCACCAATCACTGGTTTATCTATATCTACAAACCGAATCATGTGATAAATGGGCTTGGTGAAATCCAATACTTGCCTCACACATGCCCAAAACATACCATCAATAGCGGCCTCCTCCACCAGTTCAAAACCTTGCCTGTTAGCTGCATTTGTAGCCCTTTCCTTTAATAATTGCCAGTGTGGATTTGATAACATGCTAGCCAATGACTCTCTTACCTTCAAAAGGTCCCTCAAGGTGAGGTAATAGCTACCAAATCTAGTCCTCGCAATCTTCAACAACTCCAATCTTGAGTGACTACGAAAGGGTATTGCTATGATTTGTAATAAATTTTATCATTTGTTTGTCTTTCTTGTACAAATCACCAATCCATTTGTATTGTTCGTTTTTGTTCTTAACAATATCATGCATCAAAAGGTTCATTGTGTGAACCAAACACCCAGACCAAAATATGTTGGGGTATTTATCCTCAATAATTGCTCTTGCTGCCTTACAATTAGGAGCATTATCAGTGATGACTTGGATGACATTGTATGGCCCAATACGGTCAATTGTTTCAAGTAATGCTTCTGCAATGTTGATGGCGGTCCTAAACTTGTCTGAGTAATCAT
>APFE030699603.1:0-46500 GCA_000404065.3 Pinus taeda | reverse complement strand
ATCAACCATGGTCAATTGTTCCCGCATTGCAAACATTGTCCAATATAAAATCAACATGGTAAAACATGGGTCAATCAATATTACTTTTGTTTATAGTTATATCTTTAAGGTTAATATATCTTGATTTATAGATATTCTATCCCTGGCTAATATTATTCGCATGCTTTTTAGTATCTCTGTCCTAGTGTTATTATTCCCTTGGTTTATTAATCCTAAATCACATCTAGAATAATATTTCAATAGGTAAAGTTTTAATAGATTATATTTTAAAACAATGGATAATAACGACAATTAAAGGGCTATTTTTGAAAAATAAACTTAAATTCCCCGATATCAAATTATTAAAAACAAATATTACTAATAACAATTAATATTAAACCAACTGTTCTGAGAAATAATATAAATAATTTATTAAAATCACAATATTAATAAAATTAAATAAAAAACAATAAAATCAAACTCAAACAAGAAGGAAGTAAAAATAAAAAAAGAGTAAGACCACTATCCACAAAACAAGATCATTAAAAACAGATAATGAAATAAATAAATGAAATAAAAAATAATTAATATTATAAATAATAAAATAAAATATACAACAATTTCAAAAGAAATATATATATACTATATTAAAAGAAAAATAATCAATAAATAAAACAAGGTTAACAATGAAAATACGGGGCTTAGGCCTACTAAACAAATAACAAAAATACTAAAAGGAGTTAAGAACAAATAGGACGATAAAATATTTAAGAAAACCTGAAAAATCAAGAATATAATCTCTAATGAAGAGAAAGCACATATCTTAAGTGTTTTCTCTAATAATGGTAATAGTAGACACCAATGTTGATCTGAAAATCACTCGTGAATGATCTCAGTTAATAAATGAAGGTATTATAGACCCATGTGCTAGGGTGTGTCTATGTTATTTTAGGCAACGGATCGATAAGATTGCGAGATACATAGAAACTTGAAACAGTAAAAGAAACACAATAAGAAAATACACAATACAACAAATTTAATAAGGAGTTCACCCAATCCTCCTAGGCTACGTCTCTTGGTCTAGCCTTTAGTGGTGGCCTTTTTTATTGCATCTTAAAGCAGATATTTTACAATAAGGAGCTCAATTTGAGTCTCACTTAACAGATGATGATGAGTAGGGTGGTACTTGTTATAGCCTAAATCTACTTTAGGCTAAGAAAGGTAGGTCTAGGGTAACATCAAACCACGCTTAACCTGGTAGTTAGCCCTACCAGGTTGGGAGAGGGCTCTCTCCTTGTTAATCTCAAAGAAAATATGGCAAGTAAGGCTTGAGATGATTAATATGAATACTAATTTTAGGCTAGGTATATGCTCCAAGGAATTTGATTGATTTTAATGGTTGGTTGTTGGATCAAATGAGGAAGGTAGTTTAGGTCCAGGAAATCAACTCAGATTTGCAGAGGTTTCTGTGGGGCGAGGTAGGGAAGTGTTTTAGCACTTTCAAATGAATGTGATGGTGAGTCTAAATACTGGTGAGGAGTTGGAGAGGGCATGCAATTGTCACGAGTCCTCTTCAAATAGTAGAAAACATTTAAAACTAAATAAAACCCCAAGGGAGAGCACTGAACATCAATGGATTCCACCCTTTAATCTTGATTCATTTAGTTATGCAAAAAAAGATAGATGATGGCACATATACACATTAGATAACTAAATAACATATGAGAAAACAATTCTAATTCGCATTACCACAAGAATTCCACAAAATGTTGCAAAACCCTAGTTCATTTCCTTGCCAAACTGCAGAAGTGATGTACAAAGTAGCTCAATGCATCCACAAGAGTCCAACCTTTACAAATGACTAAGAAAGTACATAATATAGGCATCAAGCCACCTATGCTAGCCATCATAAGCCGAATCCATGAGTCAAGGAGTTGTTTCAACAACATCTAAACTAGGAACTAGAAAATAGGTAGTGGAACAGCTTGCCTCTAAAACTATGGAAACTGATTCATTTAACCTCAAACCACCTCTAACTGATGTATCTACCCTCTCAAGTATTTTTTCATCATATTACATCATTAATTTACTAATAATAAAATAAAAAGTCAACTGATAGTCAAATTGGGCGAAATTCTGAGTTTTTAGGCAAAATTGGCAAAAAGTTGCCTGATGCACAGTGCCACTTCAAGGATGATTTTGGAGGCCTTCCACTTCACCAAATCAGGCCCAAGATAGCTTGTTGGAAAGCCTTGCCTATCTAGTTTCTGGAACACTTTGAAGTTTCTAATGTAGAGGTCATTTCCCCCCTCAAAAGTGGATTCTCCCAAGACTGGTTCCTGTGTGTCCAAAAAGTGGCAGAGAGGGCACGTCTTAGGTGTTTTTTGCCCTTTTGGTGGCCAAGATCTCCTCCAAAATTGATGAAACTTTCTGGGTTTGCTTATTTTTGATGCTGAATCTAAACCTACAAGCCGTCGGACAAGAGGATGCACCAATTCAATGCGCAGCACCGGTGGTGCTATGCATTAGCCAGAATTTCCTATGTTTCTATTTTCAAAATTTGGAAAATAACAAAATTATCTCAAAATTTGCCCAATTTTGGCTCAAATGTACTTCATTGGTTACTTTTTTGGGAAAGTGTAATATTAGCCATGATCTCAAGTTTTTCACCCTTCTTTTTTCTTCTTAAGGCCCTCCTTAATCTTGCCTTAAGGTGCTTTATCCTTTTGTTGCATATTCTATTCTAGATCAAATAATGATGTGCCATATGCCTTAGCATCTTGTTGTCTCTGTTAGATTTCTTTAGAAGACCCTCAAGATGGATATTTACCCTCTCAAGCCATATTTCTCTCTCATAGTCATGCTCACTATCCCTCTCCATACTTTATTGTTGTTTCCCTTGTGATGACTGAGAGGAGTATGAAGAGATTTAAAAAGGAAATTAGGTGAGGGTGAACAAGAATTGGAAAGGGATGAGGGGAATAAGTAAGGTTAATGAATGATGTAGAGTTTGGGAGTAATGATATAGTTTGGGAGTATGGTATGGTTTGGGGTATATGAGTATAGGGTTTGATATGTGAAGGGTAGGGTTTGGGAGATAGGAGAAACAAAAAGGAGTTAGGGAGGATGGGGTTAGGAGATAGGTTTTGGGAAAATGAAATTAAGGAATAGGGAATAAACAAATGTAATTTGTAGTGTATGAGGTAGTTTTAGAGACAAATTAGGGTTTTGAATTTTAGGATGCTAAAACCACCATCAAAGCATAAAAAACCCTATGTGAGGTCAAAAGAGAGTTTACTTACTTGTTTGGCGGAGAAATGCAACAATGAGAGTGATTGGAGGTGAAATTTGAGGGTTTTGAGGCATTATTGGCCAATGCATAGCACCTTGCACTCAATGCGTAGTGCCAGTGTAAATTTACACTTGAGAAAACTACCTGATCCGTAGAGCCTCTCTGATGTGCAGTGCCGACCCTCTAATGCACATCACCTCTTTGATGCGTAGGCCTCTCTAATGCACAACTCCCTTTTGCATACGACTTATGAAGGCTTTATCGATGTCCAAATTGGGTGCAGAAAAGCTTTTTGGAAAGCTTATTGAGCCTAATTTCCAAAACATCTTGAATTTCTCAATTTGGAGTTCATTTTCCTTATCAAAAGTGAAATCTCCCAAGACTGGTCAAAATGTGAAAAATGAGGCTGCCTAAATGCAGAGTGCTACCGTAGTCAACATTTGAAGGTCTTCCTCAACTCCAAATTGACCCCATGATAGCTCACTGGAAAGATTTTTGTGTCTAGATATCATTTCACTTATCAAGAAATTCATTTGTCCAACAAATCTAGGAAAAAGCTTGATTTGCCTAAGGTCACTCTATAGGTGTAACAACTCTCATGAGAAAACTATATTTTTGACATTTCTCTAAAATAATGACACCTCTGTAAAAAGTGAAGGAGGTTTTTATTCCTTGGCATGTTATGGAAAAAAACCACTCTCATGTTTTTCAAATTCATCTCCTATTTCTCAAAAACATCATTTGAGTAAAACCTACCCCGTTGTGTGGAACAGGGGATTTGTCGAAATGAAGGGAAATGAAGGGGATAAGGGTCTTCTACATTCTTGAATAAATTTTTCGAAGTATGGAGGGATGTTAGGAAATAGGGGAAAGTGGAATTTCAAATATTGAGTGAGGGGAAGGGGTTCAAAAGGGAAAAACACAGGTTTACCCTAGAAAATTGTCGAATTGTAGCAGTAATCTAGGGTTTATGGGAAAATGATGAATTTGAGGGATATCAGTGATGGGAAGTGTTTAATAAGGTAAATTAAGGATAGTGGAAGGTGTATGAACATCAGTACACACTTTTTATTAATCATTTGACCATCCAATAAAAATTACCTTCAAAACCTTAGGAGAGGGAAATGAGGCTTACCCAAGTACAACTGAAGCACGAACAAGGTGTAAAATGACCCATTGGAACCTGAAATGATAATGAAAACCCTTTGAATGATGGTACACTCAAATGAATGGTGACATGGACCGACATTTGGACAACTTTGAAAGGAGTGAAAACAAACCCTAGAGCTAATACCTAGTGACCAAATTTTACTTGAAGAATCATTGAAATGACAAAATTTGACTTTGACACCCTGAGAACACTTTGTGATAGCATATTTGATCACTGATGGAAGGATTCAAAGGCTGGCACTAATAGTACTTGGATTCCCGAAGCCTCTAGAGTACAAAGAGTCCCCCTTACTGGATCTCAACCTCAACTGGTCTCAATGGTATGAGCCCAGTTTGGTACTCAATACCGAACAGGTATGCACAGAGGAGTTTCCTGAACCTCTCAAGCTCTCTTTGGAGTTCACAGACTCTTGAAATCTCTCTGTCTCTGTCTACTTGATGTTGCCTCTGCTATACAGGTCAGCTCGACTTCTCTGTTCTCTACAATTCGCTTCTTTCTCTACTTCTGCCCCCCCTGCTCTTTGTTTGTTCATGGCTTAAAGCCAATCTGCTCCCTGACTGTTCGTTTCCACTTCTCAAATCTCTAGATCGCCTACCTCTATCCGCTGGAATTCCCCTGCTCTGCGCCGTCATCGCTGTGTAACACTGCACAGAGAGGTGGCCACTTGTTGCCCTACGGACTGAGTGTCCATTTTCTTTTGAACAGTCGTTATTTCCGTTACTCCAGGATTTTCCCGCAAAACTGATCCTTCTGCCAGCTCATCAGTCATGCTAGACCTCAAACCTTTACATTCCTCAGTCTACCTTCCCATCGAATCCGGTCATCCATCAGGTTAATTCTCCACCATTGATTTGGAGCCTCCAGATCCTACAGTCTCCATTTATATCGCGCGGGTAAGTTTCTCGACCGTTACACACACGATGTAAGCGGTTTTCTCTCTCATCCACTGGACACGCATTGCCTAGCATATGGCATCGCACTGAACTTGGCCAAACCCACTTATCACTAGAAGTGCACGCGATATCCTATCGATTTTGGGCGCGAGACCTGCCTCTGACGGTTTCCGCGCAGTTTTCCTGTTTTCCTCATGACCGAGCGTTTAGGGCTTTCCTTCTCTAAGAGTTTTTTCCTGCGAATCGCGTCTCAAAAACTGCCTCTGTTTCTGGATCTAGGATTCCGATTGCCAATTTGCATTCATGTGCGGTCTCTATGGGCCAACGGTTAGCGTGCTTTGACTGAGGGTCCTCATTGTTCCATGTAGGACACAATTGCCATTGTCTAGAGGTTATTTCTGATAATTGTTATTCATAAGATTTGATGTGGCATAATTTTGAAACAGTCATGAGAAATGTTTAAGGATCTAATTCGGATCATGGCCTTCCCACTAAAAAATCTTTTGGACCACCAAAAGTTGGTTTTCAAGCATCAACTAAGTGAGGGTATAGCTATCTCACTTGTCGAATATCTATCCATTATGTACTGCTTGGCTTTGAACCCTTCAGTCCAATCTTGAGGTACTCAACATCTCCCCTACGCGTCGTCCTCACCTTCTTGTCCAGAACTATGTCTTCCTGCAATTCATTGAGATATTCATGTAACAAATCATCAATAGAAGGTAATTGACTTTGCTCTTCGGGATCTTCGATTAATGAAGGTTCAAATAGTCTCAAGCTTTCTTCATTAATGACTAAGTAGATGTGCATGTAAGCTGGTAAATCAAGGAGAAAAGCATTCTCACCAATTTTCTCAAGTATCTTGAAAGGTCCATACCTTATTGGCTTTATCTTTTTACCTTCACCTTGCATTCTATATTTGCTAATATATAAATAGACTTGATCACCAATTTGGAAACTATGCTCCATCCGATGCTTGCCATGCCTTGCTTTGTATTTGGCTTGACTCTTATTCAATTGTTCCTGTACTGCCTAGTGAATCTCTTGGATTTGTTCAATGAAATTGGTTTCCTTGTCCACATCACTGTGTCCATCAACTGCTATGTCTTTACCAAAGACAAAATCCAAGGGAGAACTTGGTGTGAAATGAAAACAAGTCTCAAAAGGAGATCTTTGTGTAGCAGAATGTTTTGCTCAGTTGTAAGCATGTTGCACATAACACAAATGTTCATCCCAAAGTTTGGTATGCTTGCTGCAATAGCCTCTGAGCAACTAGATCACTGTCTTGTTGACTACTTCTATCTGGCCATTTGTCTATGGATGAAAGGCTATGCTTTTCTTCAGTTTCATGTCCATCAGTTCTCATAGACTCGACCAAAACTTCCCAACAAATCGGGTGTCTCAATGAGATACAATGGAAGTGGGTAATCCAAAATGAACCCATACATTTTGAGAGAACAACTTCGCAGTTTATTTAGTTGTAATCTGTTTATTATAAAGTATCAAAATACACATTTTGCTGAACCTATCCACAACAACATATAAATAGTAATGACCCTTCCTAGATTTAGGCAGTCCTCCAACAAAGTCCATGGAAACACTTTCCCAAGGATGAGAAGGAACCGGCAGTGGAGTGTACAAGCTTAGTTTTCTATTGCTGGGCTTGCTTTTAGCACACATGGTACACCCTCTTACATATCTAGAAACTGTCTCATTCATTTTTGGCCAATAATAAAATCTTTGCAGCTGTGCAACCATTTTACTTACCCTGATATTAGAGAAGTGTGTGTTTCCTGAATTATCTTTACTCTTTTAGTTTGCAGAATGCATAGCTTCCCACAATGATACAAGAGTTGATCCTTAATGTCATAATCCAATTCTTCTACTCGTTTGCCTTTACTTAAAGTTGCATATACATCTTTGAAATCTATATCTTCAGCAGATTGTTCATTGTAGCTTTCATGCAGTACTGAATTATGCTTAAGTATAGTGGATGCATTTATAATAGGTCTAGATAACATATCTGCAACTGTATTGTGTATGCCTTTTTTATATCTAATGACTAAATGAAACTGTTGTAGAAAAAACATCGATCTATAGTGTCTTGATTGTTGCAACTTAGTTTGGGAGTGTAGATATTGAAGTGGTTGATGATCAGTATGTATGATTGTCTCTTTGCCCATTAAGTAATGTTTCCACTTTTTCACACTCTGTACTAATGCATACAATTCTTTATCATATGTTGGATAGTTAACTACTGCGGAATTAAATGTTTTAGAATGATAACATATTGGTTTACCGTTCTCCCATGGCATAGTCAATGGCATTTGTTTGGATCTCAAATGGTCTTTGAAGATCTGGCAGTGCTAGTACTGGTGTTGTACTAATGTTTTCTTTCAAGGTGTTGAAGGTTTTCTGCTATTTGCCTCCCCACTGAAACACTTTGTTCAATCCTGTTAAAGCATGTAAGGGAGCTACAATTGAGGAAAAGTTAGAAATGAACTTTCTCTAATATTAAGTTTCTCCTAAGAAGCTTCTCACTTCTGTAGCAGATTTGGGTTTAGGCCAGTTTATAATGACTGCAACTTTAGAGGGATCTATCTTCAATTCACCACCCCCTACTATATGTCCCAAATAATTCAAAGATGTTTTCCCAAATTCACATTTTGAGAGTTTAACATAAAGTTTTTCTCCTTTCAAAAAATCTAGTGTCTGCTTAACATGCTTTAAATGTTCTTCCCACGTTTTTCTAAATATAAGAATGTCATCTAGATATACAATAACAAAATCATCAAGAAAATGTCTACGTACATCATTCATTATTCTCATGAAAGTAGCAAGAGCATTAGTTAAGCCAAAAGGCATAACCAACCACTCATACAATCCCTACTTTGTTTTGAAAGCAGTTTTCCATGCATCTTGTTCTACAACTCTGACCTGATGATATCCACTATGCAAGTCTAGCTTGGAAAAATAGACAACTTCCTTTAACTGATCTAATAGATCATCTATGCGAGGAAGGGGGTAATGATTTTTTATCGTTATCTTATTCAGTGCTTGGTAATCAATGCAAATTCTCCACAAGCCATCTTTCTTTCTCACCAAAACGATTGGTGACCCACATGGTGATGTGCTAGGTCTGAAGAATCCCTTCTCGAGCAACTGCTTCACCTGTTTCTTGATTTCTACACTCTCTAAAACGAACAACCTGTACATCCCAATGTTAGGCAATGAAGCATCTTGGTGCAAATTAATATTATGCACTATTTCCTTTTTGGGTGGCAGATCTTTAGGTTCTTGAAACAAGACATCATACTCTGAAACAACTGTTTCTAAATCAGCTTGTTGTTTAGCATCACAACCCTCAAATACATTGGTTTTATCAGGTTTCTTTTCCTTTACAACCATTAGTAAAAATTGTTTGCATGAATTTACAATTCGT
Organism: Pinus taeda; assembly: GCA_000404065.3. Taxonomy (NCBI): domain Eukaryota; kingdom Viridiplantae; phylum Streptophyta; class Pinopsida; order Pinales; family Pinaceae; genus Pinus; species Pinus taeda. The sequence continues at coordinate 37,723 of APFE030699603.1, read as the reverse complement.
TTCATCCACCTTGAGTTTATGAAAGTATAATTATTCTTGAGCTTATGAGCTCTTACAAAGTATTTGATTCCATCTTTAATGAGTAGATACTTGTTCTCAGCTCTATAGAAAATAGTTTTTCTATCATACGAGGACTTCCTAAAACAATTCCACATATATCTAGAGGACTTATATCTAACTCAACCTCATCGACAAATGTTGATCCAAAAGAAAAACTTAAGTTTACGTTGTCCAGTCACTTGTAGTTGTGCCTTATCACATAACCAACTTAATGGGTATGGTTTCTTGTGAGATGTAGTCAGTAATCCCAACTTCTTTACAATTTCTTTAGAAATTAAATTTACTTGTGAGCCACTATCAAACAAAGTATCAATCTTTTGATGTTTGGAAACAACTCGAATATGGAAAAGCTCATGTCTTTTTCTCTCATTTTCTTCATCGTTAATAGATTGTACAGAATTACTAGTAGATGTTTCATAATTTTTACCTCTTATACTTGTGGCTGCAATGGTTGTTTCATCTCCTGAGTCCGACCCGAAATCTTTCTGAATAGGTGCAACAATCTTCTTCTTCTTGCCCTTGAACTTCCTAGGTCTCATCTTCGGATGCAAAATCCAACAATGCTCATCATCATGCCCATCCTTTTTATAGTGAGTGCATGAAGACTTTGTCTTTTGTGCAGTATTTGCCTTCCTTTCTTTCCATTTCTATATTCTTTTCTCCTTATTCTTGCTTGCAATGGGTTTGGATGATCCCTCAACTTCTGTGTTCCCATTCTTTCCTCTAGCTTCTAGATGCGTAGCTTGAACAGATACCTCATCTATATTAGTGGGGTTAAACATAAGGATAGTGTGCCTCATGTAGTTGTGTAGACCCCCTATGTACTTCAAAGCTCTCTTCCTAAATTCTTGAGTGTAACCCTGTACACTTTGCCCTTTCAATTGACGAAGGGTTTGCCAACTCATCGTGGCTTGTTGCATGTAAGCTAGTGGATAGAACTATTTTTTGATTGCAGAAGCAAATTCACTCCAGACAGAAAGAATCTTACCATGTTTTTTCATGTCATCTTGTGTCCTACCTTCCCACCATACCAATGCGGTGCCTCTAAGGCATAGGCTGGCTAGCTGAATCTTACTCTTGTCTAAGTCAATACTCTGCACTCTGCAATACACATCAATTTGTCCGATCCGATTATCCAGCTTCTCTGCATTCAACTCTCCATCATATATTGGTAAATCAAATTTAACATATAATTTAATCAAAGATGCCTTCTTTTTATGTCCAGGGTTGTCACGAGGTGTGAGAAAAATTTCTTCTTTCCCTTTGCCTTTTGAGTGGTCATGGAGGAGAGATTCTTCTTCTCCTTTATCTTGTTTGGAGCCTGATGAATCCTAATCTTTATGTTTCTGAAAGTCCTTATACATTTCCTCTACCATGGACCTCATGGCCAGGAAACTATCTATAAACTGAGGGCCTGGCCCCAAGGGACTTTCTTCTGACATTTTCTTCCAAGGATAGACTCTTCCAATCTTCGGGTTAGTTTTGACCGGCTCTCCTTCTCCTAATTTAAGCTTTGATCTAGTTAGCATTCAACAACAAAATCTAGCACAAGCTTGTCTAACCTTAAACAACCTAGGAGCTCTAATACCTCTTGATCTAAAAATCACTCATGAATGATCTCAGTTAATAAATGAAGGTATTATAGACTCATGTGCTGGGGTGTGCCCATGTAATTTTAGGCAACAGATCGATAAGATTGCGAGATACACAGACCCTTGAAATAGTAAGAGAAACACAATAAGAAAATACAGAACACAACAAATTTAATAAGGAATTCACCCAATCCTCCTAGGCTACGTCTCCTGGTCCAACTTTCAGTGGTGGCCCTTTTTATTGTGTCTTAAAGCAGAGATTTTACAATAAGGAGCTCAATTTGGGTCTCACTTAACAGATGATGATCAGTGGGGTGGTACTTGGATTCCCCAAGCCTCTAGAGTACACAGACTCCCTCTTACTGGATGTCGACTTCAACTGGTCTCAATGGTAGAAGCCCAATTTGGTACTCAATATTGGACAGGTATACACAGAGAAGTTGCCTGAACCTCTCAAGCCCTCTCTAGAGTTCATAGATTGTCGAACTCTCTCTGTCTCTGTCTGCTCGATGCTGTCTTTGCTCTGTAGGTCAGCTCGACTTCTCTGTTCTCTACAATTCACTTCTTTTTCTACTTCTGCCCCCCTGCTCTTTGTTTGTTCATGGCTTAAAGTCAATTTGCACCCTGACTATTCGTTTCTACTTCCCGACTCTCTGGATCGTGTGCCTTTGTCCATTGGAATTTCCCTGCTTTGCGTCGTCATCACTGTGTAACGCTGCACAGAGAGGTGGCCACTTGTCGCCTAATGGACTGAGTGTCAATTTTCTTTTGAACGGTCATTATTTCCGTTACTCTAGGATTTGCCTATGAAACTGATCCTTCCGCCAAGTCATCGGTCATGCCAGACCTCAAATCTTTACGTGCCCCAGTCTATTTTCCCGTCGAATTTGGTCATCCATCGGGTTAATTCTCTGCCATTGATCTGGAGCCTCCAGATCCTACGGTCTCTGTTTATATCACACGGGTAAGTTGCTCGACCATTACTCACGCGATTGAAGCATTTTTCTCTCTTATCTGTTGCACACGTGTAGCCCAGTGTATGGCATCATGCTGAACTCGGCCAAACCCGCTTACCGCTCGAAGTACACGCGATATCCTGCCGATTTTGGGCATGCGACCGACCTCTGACGGTTTCTACATGGTTTCCCTGTTTTCCTCGTGAGTGAGCACTCGGGCTTTCCTTCTCTGAGGGTTTTGTCCAACGATACACGCTTTCCACTTTGCGTTAATCACATATTAGAAACTGCCTCTGTTTCTAGATTTGGGCTTCCGATTGCCAATTTGTGTCCATGCGCAACCATATGCCAACAGTCAACGCACTTTGACTGAGGGTCCTCGTTATTCCGTGCAGGACACAATTGCCATTGTCTAGAGGTCATTCTAGATACTTGTTATTCATAAGATTTGATCTGACATAATTTTGAAACAGTGATGAGAAATGTTTAAGGATCTAATTCAGATCAAATGTACTAAGGCTTTCCTCATTGCTGAAAAAGGTCCTAGTGCTAAGAATGATACAAGGATCCATTTTCTTGTGCTCATCTTCCCTTTATCCAAGGGACCATTCACAAGATTGTGAAGGTCCTAAGGAAGCATAAGGTGGCTTCAACCTTTAGGCCTTTAAATACTATTTGGATCTCCCTTAGATATGTAAAAGACCTGGTGGACCCTAATAATATGAAGGGTGTTTACGTTATTCCATGCTCTTCTCGGACTCCCTACATTGGTGAGACTGGTCACTCGATTAATCAAAGGATTCATGAGCATGCCACTGATATCAAGCATGGCAGGACCCACTCCTCTTCTTGGAAGAGCATGCAGATAAATCTAAGCATCACATTTGCATTGAGAGGGCCCAAGTTGTTGCTAGGGTAAGTCATTTTCATCATCATAAATTGAGGGAGATCCTAGAAATCGAAAAATGACTGAATAATTTGAATAGAGACGATGGTTGGATTATTAGTAAAAGTTGGGTACCTGTCCCATTCTCCTAGGTTTTTAGGTTTCTATTTTTCATTTATTTTGTTTGTTTATTTATATGTGTAGGTATTGGTGTCATTTTTATAGTATTTATTGTTGGTTTATTCTTCATTATAGTTTATATTCTTGATCCTTCAGATTTTCTTAAGTATTTTATCATCCTATTTGTTCTTAACTCCTTTTAGTATTCTTGTTATTTGTTTAATGGGCCTCAGCGTCATTTTATTGTTGACCACGTTTTATTTATTAAGTATTTTCTTTGAGAATTAATATTATATATATTATATTAATATATTATATATATTTTTAATTTATATATTTTTTGTGACTCGTGTATCTTTTTGTTTTATTTTATTTATTTTGCATTAATTATTTTTATTTTAGTTTATTCTATTACTATATATTTTTTTTAATCTGATCTTCTCTTCTTTTTATAAATTTTGACTTCCTTCTTTGTTTGGAGTTTGACTTTGATTTTTTTTATTAGTTACTTGAAATTATGGTCTCTACATAGCTCTCTATTTAAGCCTTTCCTATGGTCTCCCTCTTCTCTTTTATGTGATTTCTACCAAAAAAAAATTCTTCATTCATTTTGGGTCATGGAAATCAGAAATTATTATTTATTTTATTAATTATAATAGTATTAATATTTATTACTAAGATAATTATTATTCATATTATTTAAATTTTAATAATATTATTATGATTTTTAATAATTAATAATATTCATATTAATTTTAATATGATATAGGTTTATAGGTTTTTTTACATTTTTTCTAGTTAAATTTTAGTCAAGAATTCAACAAATTGTTTTTAAAACTTGAATTAAAATTGTTTAATCTACATAATTAAAATTCTCCCTTTAATATGGACTCTATTTACATATTCAAATATATATACATACAAAACAAAAGATCTTGATACTGAATTTTATTGAATTCTGGTGATTTTAGTAATTCTAGGGATTTTAGTAAATTCCAGTTATAAAAATTATCTCTTTAAATTAAACTTATTAATATGATTAAACTAATAATATAAAACTTAAATTTCTCATGCAATACTATTTGGCTCAACCCAACCTTCGCCGAATTTATTCCCTCCGTCATGTGGTGAATTCCTCTGCTACACATCTGTGAAGTAACGGTTTATGCGGGCTGTATGACACTCAAATCCCAAGAATAGGCGTGCCAAGCTTTTGACGAAGAAGCAACGACCTCCAACAAAATAAAAACTATAAAAAGGAGTATTCGATATCAAGCCAATGTACATAATGTTATCTTATTAATCTGAAATATTTTCAAAATTTCATGGATATGTTTTCATGCATGTAAGTCAAGTGAATTGTTTGTTTTGGAAATTTGATGATATAATTGAAGTGAGTTGTTTAATTTTTATATTATTATAAAATTTATAATTCAAATTCATAAACATGCATATTTGAAGTAAGTTTACTTTTTAGTGTAATTGGATTGATTTTCAAAACAATCTGCTAATTTAATTAATTTTAATTAAAATATAAGTAAATCAACTAAAGTACAGCTTAAATCCACTAAAGAGTTTTAATTCATCCACTACTTTACAATTATTCCAGGCATAGCTGATCTATATGAGATTCCAATATTGAAATAGCTCGCTCCAGAGGCTTTCAGCCAAGCGACCATACTCGCTGCATATTCTGGAAAATAAATAATGGCTCGGGGCCTGTCATTGGATTTAATCATGTTCTTCAGATTCCTTCGTAGTTGTCACCGAATCATTCTCACAAAGTTTGGCAGGGAGTCCCGTGTTCGATTCGCAACAATGCGAAGACTACTTTGCATAAGACGGTCAAAGATGGAAAGCTAGGATATAAATTCAACTGGAAGAGAAGTTACCGTGGAAGAGGGGAGGATTTTCAGGCGTAGCCGAGGAATTGAAAGGTAAAGGAGGATGGAGAACGTCCTCTTCATTTCCTTGTAACATTTGGACAACCCTCGTCATACAAGGACGATCTCTGGAGTTATACTGAATGCACCACAATCCAACTTTTGCGAGTTTCCTCGCCTTCTCCTCATCTGCAGCTTCTATTTCCCCACCTCTCAATCTCATCCCCAACTGGCCGCTATCAATCAGCTTGAAGGCCCACTCAGGGAAGTATAACTGACTGGACCGGTTTACCTGGACATCGATATTCTTTCTGCCCCCAACAATCTCTAGCAACAACATTCCGAAACTATAAACGTCTGATTTACCAGTAACAGGGCCCATATCTCTCGACCACACCTCTGGCGCGACATATCCCGGCGTCCCTCTCGGCACCGTGATCGAAATATGGTCGTCTCCCTTGCCACAAAGTTTTGCGAGACCAAAATCAGCGACTTTAGGGGTGAAGTCGGCATCCAGCAATATATTTTGAGGTTTGATGTCGAAGTGTATGATGCGTTTTTCGCAATCTTGGTGTAAATATGCGATTCCGCGAGCCACACCCAAAGCAATTGAATGCAATTGCTCCAAACTTAAAATTTGCCCATTCTCTCTTCTGGCAAATATAAACTTCTCTAGAGATCCATTCACCATGTATTCATAGACCAGTGCGCTTGTACAGCTTTCGAAGCAATATCCCAACAGTCGAACCAAATTGATGTGATGGACCCGTCCAATTGTGGTGACTTCATTCATGAATTGGGTTTGACTTTGCCTATGGCTATCAAGAAGCTTAACAGCCATTAAAGCGCCGTTCCAAAGCTTTCCCTTGTACACCACCCCATAACCTCCTTCTCCCAACTTTTCCGCAAAATTGTTCGTGATCTTCTTAAGGTCTAAGAGTGAATATCTGATTGGCATTGGCGCTTCATAAGCATAATCCTGTAGGAATTTCTCAACCTTTGTAGTAGAGCTATCAAGAGGATGGCTTCTCTTCTTGGCATAAGACGTTAAGAACAGCGATACTATTGCTATCAGCCCAACTCCACCAAAGATGCAACCTGCAGTAGAATGGAGAGATTGGTACGAATTTGACCCCATGAGAATACTGGAAATTAACAAGATACAACTTAAGAGTGATTTTCAATTTGAAGAAATCATAGTTTTATGAGTGGACATTAACCGCAGCTAATCCAATGAAGCAACCTGCGGTGGAATGAAGATATTGATCTATGAATGCGATTATCGGCAAATGCCCAAGAGAATAACAGAAACCAATTCTCGGTAGCGATAAGGCGGAGAAACAGAAGAGGAAGAAATAATAAATTTACCTATTATTTTAATGGCTTTGTTTTGAGGACCATTACTGGAAGAATTCATATCTGCTTTGTTTCGAGGACCATAGCTAGAAGGATTCATATCTGCATCTAATAAGATTGCTTCCAGTTCAGATGTACATCTATTGATATTAATGTTGAAATCTTTAAAATGACGGGAATGAAGATGAGCCCTATAACACCTTCAATTCATAATACTTTAAATAAACTAGCGGTTGTAAGTGGTTTTGTGGAAATTTAAGATAAAGCATACCATGGCCAGGGCATTTGTCAGTACTGGGTCCATCGTTGCAATAGCAAACGAACTGAGGAGGCGCAGTTGAAACCGAAGTGTTGTAACCGCATATTCCATGACTCCCCTCACATGAAGCACACCTTTCATATTGGAGTCCAACTGCAAGTGGTTGTATTAGTACCGCATAAACTGGTACTTGTTCCATAGAACACGCCGAAGCCGAATTCTCCTTCTTGTACGCGTAATAGACACTACTACTAGCACTACATTTCGGGAGAGATAAGTGATCTTGTTCCTTACATTTGTACACAGATAGGGTAAGGTTCACTGTAGCCGTAAATGTGAAGACCGTGCCTGCAAATTCTAAAGACTGTATCCGACTATTTTTGCTATCATTCAAGAATTGACAATTCTGACCTCTGGTAATAACTAATTTAGGAGGCAGAAACATTAGTATTGTGTAATTCCGGCCACGAATCGGGATAACAAAACTAGAGTTCTGCACACAGTTGATCTGGAAGCTAGGGTGGCCGCATCCACAGCTTCCTACACCGAGAGGATAATGTATATGCGCAGTCCCGCATTTACTATTATTTTGACAATACTGATATCGCGCGTCCAAGCTTAAGGAGCAGGGGAATAGAGAGGCACAGCCGAGAGTAGCGATAAGGAAGAAGAGGTATTGAGGCAGTGAATGAAGGCGGCGTTGAGATGAACAGATGATTCGATGAGCAGAAAACGAGATGATAGGCATCGAATACGCGTTCCGAAGACAAAAATGATAACGAACTGCAACAGAGTGAGCTAGGTATTCTTAGATGATAGTAATTCTTAAATAATTCAAGAACGTCTCTTAAATTCTTAAATAGTTCAGACTTTAAATTAGTTTTTAGCAAAACATCAAATAATTTAATCTAGTTCCATCGCTTCTCGTCTCTTCTCGTCCCTTCCCGGTCCCTTCTCGTGGGGCTTACACGGCGGGACGGATTCGGAAATTTTTAGCACGAAGACAATTATTATTGATAATTCTTTTGGAAAATTAACATCAAGGCGAAGACTTTGAGGTCGGGAACAGCAGTTTCCCTGAATGTAACGACTTGGTGATCATGGAGTCGCCAGTGAATATAACAGAGATGGTAGACCGACACGATAACCAATACTCATATGAATGGTATTTCCAGGGCTCAGGCTTTCTCATCCACCTACATGTGGATAACAGTATTCGAAGTATAAATATCGGTAGACTTTGCTAATACGTCCAAATATTCAAAATATGAAAAGTCTAAGTTAGGACGTAAGAATCACGTTTCCTCAATCTAATATCAAAATGTTGAAAAGTAGCTGCACGCCACATGGATGTAGACATCATAAGCTGTTTATACTGAAAAACAAAGTAAATAAACCAAAGAAACAGCGAAAAGAGTGCAGATTAGAAAGAAAGAAATAAGATTTTGGTAAATCATGAGTAAATGCTTCCTTATTCAAGTCTATAGATGAACTTCTAGAAAAAAGAAACAGTAGATTTGGTAGATTTGTTATATGCAGTATTTTACTTTGTGAAAATTTAAAAAATAATAATAATAAGAAGAAGTAAAAATTGATTAAATTATAATGGCCACAATAGTTACAATTAGCTGAAATTTGGTAATTTTTTTTCCAAAAAATCTGGAAGGAGTGTTTGAAACTAGTTTTGAGAGTGGAAAAGGATCTAACGCCATGAAAAACGCCTAGGACACCTAAAATCTTGAAGCTTTACAGCTTAAACTGAATTTACAAAAAATTCTTACAAAATAAAAGAGGCCTCCACAGTTTTCTGATCAAATTTGAAGCCTCAACAATTAGAATTTTATTTCAGATTATTTTTATTATTAATTATGTTAGTAGGCATGTTTATTTCATAATAGGCTTTTCAAAATTTTAATTTAATTATATGGATGGTAAAGATTTAATCTCCATGGAATTTGTCTAAATATTCATAATAATACTCACAATCAAGGGTTAATAGTTATGTCCAAATTAGTTATCCACTTTTAATTAACTTATCTCAAATTAACTAATTAAAGAAAATGTCATCTCAACACATGTCATATTGGGTATGTGGCATTGATAAGCCATAGTATTGTAACAAAAACTATTTAAAAGTGTAAAGTAAGAGTGAATATCCATGGTTAAGAATTTTGTTTAACTCATATTAATTGTTTTTATAGTTAATAATAATAACTTAAAATAAAGTTATGATTTAGTTATTTTTTATGATTTTTTTAATAATGTGGACAATGTGAAATATATCAAGGTAAGTGTTGTAATTCTTATCATGAACCCATGCCTATTGGCATTTACAAGCTATTTAGCTTATATGGTTACAATAGTCCTTATTCATTCTTATTTTACTGTAAAAACTATTAACCTTTTAATAGTTTTTGTAACAATACCAAAATCATGCTTTATCAATATCATATACTCAAAAGGCCATAATTCCCTAATATTTGACATGACATTGCTAGATTCATTCTTATTATAGTATGAAAATTCTTAACATGTGAATATGTTTTGCTACAATACCATGGGCCAATATCATGGTTTATCAATGCCACATATTCAAATTCTATAATTCATTTGAACTTAAAATTTGATGTGTGATATTAGGTTGTGTTAGTGAGATGACATTATGTATGGGTTGAAGTAGTGTACTACACAAGTGGGGTGGTCTATAACCAGTCCTCAGGCGGTAGGTTTCTTAATCTCAAATTTGGATTTGAGTCAAAAAGTATTTTGCTTAAGTTGTCACCTTAAATTGTATCTTCACAAAATCTTCCGAAATCTTGGAACAATTAGTATCAAATCAAAGAAATAGAATCTACAACACAACATTACTATGGAAAGCTCAATGGAAAGTTTTGAACATAAAACTGGAAAACTTAAGAGTTTGGAGAAATACACAATTACTACACAACTATCACACTGTTCCTATTCATTTTCCCTTTCTTAAGGAACTCAAGAGACGATCTTGTCATCCCAACTCCAATACCATAGTTAGAGAATTATAACCATAGGGTCATTGAGGTTTGAATACACTAAGATAACAATTAGAAAGAAGGTACATTATTGATTTTCAAATTTACAATGCCCACTAACATTCCTAGCTCCTAAATGTGTACTACAAATATTCTTAGAGCATATTTGGAAACTTCTCCTCTAGTCAATGTATTTGAAACATTCATCCCCTTACATTCTTCCCAACATTCTTCCAATAGTGTATGCCTTCTTAATTCCCAACCTTGTTAGGAACATGGCCATGTATTAGTATACATTTCCATTACTTTTGTGCACTTGTCCAACACTTGCTGCAAGCATGTATTCCATGCATGGATATGGACCAACACTTCATGTGAGCATGTAAATCAATCCATTTACATGGACCAACACTTCATGCGAGCATGTAGATCAATGTGTGAAATCCCTAAGACAGGTAGTGGGTTATGGATGTTCGGTATCACTTATCAAAATGAGTAAAGATGAAATGCTTATGAAAAAATATGTATAAAATGGATTTATACCATGGTATTTCCATTGACATATACATTCAATTAAATTAATCTTTTATCAAACTTCATTTCTGAAATACCCTTATGTTTTAGCCTATATCAAGGCTTATATGTAAAATATGAATGTTAGTTGTATATCAATATGATTGTTTCCTTAAATTTATAAAATAATATTATTTTATTATTATAATATATAACTAGTAATTGCATCACATATTGCAAAGAAATGGTCGACATAGATGAAGAAAAATGTGATATGTTACTTGATGTAAATATAAATGTAGCCCAGTTTAAGTGAAAGAGAAATCATTGTTGTTGTTGGGTAACTTTTTAAATTTTGGACCTTTTTCTTAAATTAATCTACAAATTTGAATTCATAAATGTTTATTATATGTATCTACAAACACAACTCAAATCTTAAAAACTTCAGTTCAAATCATCAAAGAATTATTTCTCTAGATAAATGCAACGAAACCCTAGAGAAACTTAGATTAAAGAAACATAGTGCCTAATAAAATGGGGAACAAGGGTCAGTAGCAAAAATAAAAATGTTATCTTGCAAAATATAATTAAATTTGACTGGTGACTAATTCAATTCAATCCAGGTTAAAATTAAATTAATATTTGATTTAGATTCATTAAAAATTCACTAACAATCCTTGTTACGAAGATCTTGACAAACCAACCCCAAAATTATTTTAACAAATGTGTTAATGTTGATGAGCCTATAATCACCTAACAAACAAACACCAAAAATTTTAATCAAATGCGTTAATGTTGATGACCACACAATCACATCACATGGGGAGAATCAAAACAAGAGTAAAAAGTCACATGATAATGACAAGTCACATGTCCTTATCCATAGCATAGAAGAAACACATCAAAACATACATATACTCACTAAAATATTTGTCTTTGTAAATATGAATTCTTAGAAATGAAGCATTTCCAAAACCATCTTGAATTTATCACCAGAGGTCCTACATGTGAAAATTAATTTAAAGTTGAAAATAATTTATATTTTTTTTTATTAATGGAGAAATGGTTACATGGTTGTAACATAACTCCTTAAGTTATGATTAGTTCCTAGGTTGTAGGATTTTTTTCTCACCTCCCTATTCCTTTGTGATGTATTTATTGAATCATCTTTGGTTAATTGATGAGAGTGTGTATGCTCCCATTTGTGCAGCCTCCAGGTGCAGCTTGCTCACCTGTGAGTTGCTGGTTAATTCAATTCATTTATTTTCTTTTCAGTTTTCTAACATGGTATCAAAGCGGAGATCTAGGGAGCCTCATTTACTTACGGAGCCTTATTGGCTACATTAGGGACCTAGTGGCTATAGAGCCTTCATGGCTACAATGCCCCATTGGCAACATAGCAGCCTTAGTGCTCACAATTTCGGGGTCTAGGTGGTCGTGAGTGACATACCTTACTCGCAGGAGAAATTTTCTTTCTCACAAGTCTCAGTATATCTGCAACTGAGCACAAGGCGATCATCGAAATTCTGGCATAACAGAAGCCATGGTCATCGTGGATTTCTGGGTCAAACCCACAATGATTGGCCTTTCCTTAGAGCAATTTTGATCATCGCGCCCAAAAATTGGCGTTCTTTAGTGTGAAGGAGCGCTGATGTGTTTTTATGGTTCTATGCATGAGATTTTTCCAGTTGAGTGGTGGATCTGAGTTGCAGACACAGAGATCGTGGTAGATTGGTGGAAGATTTGTGATATTCAAAAGATGTGGTATGCGTTGAGATTTTTTTTTAATGTAGCTTGTAATTGTTCACTTGGTTAGAATCAATGGAAGATCGGGGATCTGGAATCCGATTAGTAAAAAATGAACAATTTCACCGAAGCTTATCTCAACGAGACTAACAAACTCGATGGGACCAATTATACCAATTGGAAATTCAAGCTACAGACGTTACTTGAGGGATCGAGTGCATGGTCGATCAACAATGATGATGAGCAGAAGCCAACCATTTCAGCAGGTGGTACGAAAACACTAATACATGATTGGGATAAAAGGGAGAATAAGAAGAAAGTCTTATTGAAGATGCATGTTAAAGACAAAATTATCCCACATATCGAAGACTGTAAATCATCCAATGAGATATGGACTACACTCAAGAACATTTATCAAACGTAGAACACCAATCACGTCTTGTCGCTAAAAGGCAAGTTGTCTTCCACGAGGATGTAGAAAAATGAATCTGTCGCAAGATTCATTGCACGGGTCAAGGACCAAAAGGACATATTGGGTGACATCGAGGAGAAAATGTCTAATTCCGATCTTATTGCAATTACAATGAATGGGATGAAGGATGAATACCATATGTTCATCACAGGCTTTTCTGCAACTTTCAGAATCCTGATATAGGAAAAAAAGTGCGACAAAATTTGAGACCACAAAGTAACGATCTTGCTCCGATGGCAAAGAAGAAGCCATACAAATGGAAACAACAAAAGGGACAAAAAGGCTGTGGTGTTTTTTAGAAGATACCATTTAGAGGTATGTCTCTGAGTAACAATGGGAACAAATATGACATTAAATGTTTTTATTGTGAGAAAATTGGTCATTTAGCTAATTTTTGTTTTAAGAGACAGAGAAAGGAGGTTTTAAATAAATAGAGAAATCACACAGGGCACTTTGCCGATGAAGGTCACAGTCACGATCATCGATTATTTGTAGTTGATTATGCTCTTTCAGCTATTGAGGAGGATGAGGCCGAAATATGGTTTGTAGATTCAGGTGCCTCATCACATATGACAAGTAATAGACATTGGTTAGAAAATTTTGAAGAAACTACTTGGTTAGAAAAATTTGAAGAAACTACTTGTGGAGCTAACATTTATAAAGGTGATGATAGAGCCACGATTTCCTGCACCGAAAGGATACCGTATCTTGAAAGTCCCAAATTTACTATTATTTTGGCAATACTGATATTGCGAGTCCAAGCTGAAGGAGCGGGGGAATAGAGAGGCACAGCCGACAGTAACGATAAGGAAGAAGAGGTGTTGAGGTAGGGAAGGCAGAAGGTGATGAAATGAACAGACAATTCCACGAGGAGAAGATGAGATGATAGGCATCGAATAAGCGTTGGGAAGAAAATAATGATCCCCCAACTGCAAGAGAATGAGCGACATTGAAGCGTAGCTATTGTTAAATAATTCAAGAACGTCTATTAAATTGAAAGAATCAATACTTTAAATTATTTTTTAGCATAAACATCAAATAATCTAATTTACTTCCATCGCTTCCCCGTCAACAGCATCCCCAAGTACCTGTGTTTCATGGTCTTGTCCCTGGCCCATAAATCACCATTTGATGCCGTAAAGGAGGGGTAAGATAAGGCATCACATGGCAGGATAGATTCAGAAATTTCTCACAGACAGTTGTTATTGAAAATACTTGTGGAAAATTAACATCACGGCGAAGGTCGGCAACACCAGTTTCCGTGAATGTGGCAACTTCATGATCATGGAGTCACGAGTCAATCGAGCAGACATGGTACACTGACACGATAATCAATCCACCCTTGAATTCACAGATGGAGAAGTCTTTGAGGTCTGCAACAGAAGTCTCCGTTACTGGCAACTTCGTGTTCATGAGTCACGAGTGAATATAACAGAGATGGTAGGCTGACACGATAACCAATCCACACAAATTTGAGAATGGTATTTCCGGCCATGTCATCCACACAAATGTGGAAAGGTACACTATTCAAAGTATAAATATCCGTAGAGCTAGCTCATTCCATGTATATGATTATTGGGAGCGTATAAATAAGCAGAATTTGAAAAGTCTAAGTTAGAACTGAAAAATCAAAATGTTCAAAACTAGCTGCATAGCACGTGGATGTAGAATAATCTGTTGTTTGTACTGAAAAGCAAAGTAAATAAACCAAATACTAAATAGCGAAAACAACGAAGATGAGAAAGAAAGAAATAAGAATTTGGTAAAACAGGAGAAAAGGCTTCCTTATTCAAGTCTATACATGCAACCTTTAGATAAAAGAGAGGGTAGATTAGTTACTGTGGATAAATTTTGATAAATATTTTTTTTAATAATAAAAATGGATATTTTATAGTTTATATTAAAAGAACCGACATCTGGCCTAATACCTTCTAAAAGAGAGCTTGAGGATTTGAGATTTTTTTAGTATACAAGTTCAATGCAAATTGGCCATCGAGAACCTTACGGTACAGAAAATTTGTTTTTATTCCACGGAAATATTTTCCAAAATACCCTTAAGATCCAAATATATTTGCATTCCATTTTAACTATTTGTTACTTTAATTTTCACTGGCTTCTTGTTTTCTTTGATGAGATATTTTTGGCTTGGTGATGATCTTTACTAGCAACTTAGTCATTTTGCCTTCTTAATGACTCTTCCTCATATGTTTGGTCAACCCAAGAAGTTATTTGTTAAGTCTTACTTCCTGAGAAACACGCTATAAAAAATTATTCTTAGGGCTCCATTGAGCCGTTCATCTTCTAGGTCTGGTGGAATTTTAATGACTTTTGAATTTTCTCGCTCATATTTTTCCTCTGTTGTATCCTCTGCCTTATCCTAGGAATGGTCTTCCTTATAAATTGTATAGTGCTCCCTCTAAGTGACTATGCACCATTTGGGCTTCAAATTATTTTTCTGGGCTATCTGTGTATTGCCGTTTTTCATGGCTATAGGGTAGTTTTTCATGGTAAGCCTTGTCTCATAACACGCTGAATACCTAAAGAGGATATCCTCGTAATCAAGTTTTTTAACCCATAAATAATCTATATTAGTCAAATACAATTATACTAAAAAGCCCTTTCTAAAATCCATTTCCACATAGATCTTGACATATGTGGGGTTGAGATAATCTTTTGTTTCTAGGCTTTGACAATTCACTTATACTAAAAATCCCTTTCTAAAATCCATCTCCACACAGATCTGGGCATATGTGGGGTTGAGATAATCTTTTGTTTCTAGGCTTTGACAATGGAACACTGCAATTGCATCCTCAATTTCCTTAAGTAAAGAGAGATTCCAAAGATGCATGGGCAGATTTGGGAGTATGACGCAGATTGGAGAAGAAGAAATTATGGTTATAAGAGGGTCTAAGGAGGGAGCCCATGACTGCATAAAACTCGTTATGCTTCCCAAAAAGGGAACCATTATTAAAGAAAGCATTCCCGTTTTCTAACTCGTCAAAAATCACCACAAAAAAAATCACTAGTGAGAATGTAAATAATAAGATCATAAAAAAGAAAGGGTTTCCAATTCTATGAGATCCACTAATGAAGATAACCTAAATGAGGCTTGGGCCATTTAATCTACAAACTAAAACTCTTTTCGAAAAGCACATTGCTTCTTTGATTACTTCTGCCCCAAATAGAATTATGATCACATAGGATTCATCTAATGCCTAAACGAGAGGAAGAGAACATGATCTAGAGTTAACCACACGTTTAAAAGAGAGAATACCTTTACTCAAAGTAGAAGACGTTTTCAAATTTCCTACTGCCATGGGAGCCATCGAAGATCCAAACCTGGAATAAAAAAAAAAACTAACAGATTTGTCTCTACAAAAGGGGGGTTGTTGCCATCGATGAATGAAGCTATGGGAGGATGAAAGAATGAAAGTGGTCGAATCGGGCCAAACCTTAGCTACCACAATGGAGAGATGTTGCAAAGCTCCATTGATTCACTCGAACTAATAGGTTAAGTGAAATATCATCTTTGATAAATTTAGATAGATATAAATCCATGATAAAAACACTTATTTTATTATACATTTTACATACCCAATTTAAAAAAAAAAGAAAGTAAAAATTAACTAAATTAGAATTTTATTTTAAATTATCATTATTGTTATTATTACTAATTATGTCGATAGACATTCTTATTTAAGAATAGACCTTAACGGGATGGTAGAGATTGAATCTCCATGAATTTGTTGAAATATTCATAATAGTATTCATAATCAAGTGTTAAGATTTATTTCCAAGTTAGTTATGTCTTCTTAGTTAATTTATCTCAAGAAAATTCCATATCAACACATGGTTATTGGGTATGTGGCATTGGTAACCAACGATATTGTAACAAAAACTATTTAGAGGTTAATAATTTCGATTTTAAATTGGGTGTGAATATCCATGGTTAAGAAATTTGTGTAGCTCATATTTTAATTCTCTTTATAATTAATAATAATAATTTCAAATAAAGCTATCATTTAGTATATATATATATATGTGTGTGTGTGTGTGTGTGTGTGTGTGTGTGTGTGTGGTGTGTGTG
The DNA here is from genome assembly GCA_000404065.3 of Pinus taeda. NCBI lineage: Eukaryota > Viridiplantae > Streptophyta > Pinopsida > Pinales > Pinaceae > Pinus > Pinus taeda. The sequence goes on along the minus strand of APFE030699603.1, from coordinate 20,785 downwards.
TGTGTGTGTGTGTGTGTGTGTGTGTGTGTGTGTGTGTGTGTGTGTGTGTGTGTGTGTGTGTGTGTGGAAAATGTGAGATATATTTTGAAGTAACTGTTGTGATGCTTATAATGGATTGATGACTATCAACATTTACTAGAAATTTAATTTAGACCATTGCTTTAGCTCTTAACGATAGAGATTCATTTTTATTTTTCCATGAAAATTATTAACATTTTAAGAGGATTTCATAGAATAACATGGGCCAATATCATGGTTTATCAATACCATAAACTCAATAAACCATAATTCATTTTAGCTTAAAATTTGGCATGTGATAGCACGGTCTAGTGGTGAGATGACATTCTAGGATCCATTCTTATTATACCATGAAAATTCGTAACATATTAATAGTACTTGCTACAATACCATCCGCCAACATCATAATTTATCAATACCACATACTGAAATAACTATAAATTATTCAAGCTTAAAAATTGACATGTGATACCACAGTGTAGTGGTGAGATAACATTGTTTATGAGTTGAAGTGGTGTACTATATAGGTGGGGTGGTCTATAACCAATCCTCGAGTAGTGGGTTTCTTGATCTCAAATTTGGATTTTTCTCAAAATATGTTTCTCTTAAGTTATCACCTTAAGTCGTAGCTTGATCACATTAATGAAATCCTTTTATTTTTTATTGCCCATCCTTCAATACACTTGTGTCTACCTATGTGGAAAATTCCTTCTAACTATTTCTAATTTAGAGTTGTGATATGTTTTCACTTTTATGGTTCCATTTTATTTCTATTATTTATCTTCACTCTTTGGGTTTGGGCTTAATGATTTCCTAAGAGTGTAAGAGTTGTTGACATTTGAAGGATTGGTGAGGTGGCTTATATACTTTCTTTAGAAGTTAAACAATAATTCTAGTTTCCCTTGAAATGGTATGTCTTTCCATCTTCCCACTAGAGAAACTTCATTCTTTCTTTTTCCCACATCTAGATCATGTTTTTTAACAAAAAAAAATGTTAACAATTGTAGAGGTGGTTCATGTGCCTAGTTTTGAGGTCCATAAAAAATATGTAACATTAATTGAGGTAAACAAACCTACTAATTCAACTTTGAAATGGTGTTCAATAATTATTCAACTTATTTTCATTGCCCTTTCATTATTTTTCTTTTGGAAGAGTGCATGGTCTTGGTGACTCTATAGTGGTGTATAGGTTGTTGTAGTTCTAAATATTAGCGAGAATGTGGTTCACATTTTGGGTATACTATATCTCTAATATGGATTGTGGTCATTAGGGGAATTTTGAGGTAAAAATGGGCCTCGAAACAAAATTGTACTGACAAAATGAACTTTAGAAGAAGTAATAGGATTCAAGATGATGATGACATCCTTGGGGAAAATATTTTGGAGGGAAAAGAAGAAAATTGATTTTTTTTTTTAATTGTATTTTTAGCTTATCTCCTTATATGTTTACTCAAATGTCAAGTGTATACATCCATTTGATACAAAATTCAATTCCACATCCAACAAGAACCCACTCTGCATACTTTTCAGTATATCTACATAAAAAAAAAGTTGAAAATGCAGGAAAAAAATTGAACACACTTTTTCCATGTATTTTCATTTTTTCAACGTGGGTCTACTCAAAAGTATGCGAAGTGGGTGCTCGTTGGATATGGAATTCCATACTGCATCTAACAAGTGTCTAAACTTGACATTTGAGTAAACCTATAGGGAAATAAGCCAAAAATGCAATTAAAAGGATAGTTTATTTCTTTTTCTTTAAATATTCATAAATCTTATATTATTTTATTATGTTCCTTAGGATGCTCATTTTAGACCTGAAAATTCCCCTAATGAGTTTTAGGGGTTGTGGGTTTTAATTTTATTTCTCATTTGCTTGTTATTGTGTGTTTTTGTTGGTGTTTGGTAGTTTGCATCTTGAAATAGGTTAACTATGGTTGTTTGTTAATGGTTAACTATTATTGTTTGTATGTTGATTTTGGTTAAATATGATTAACTATGACTGACTATAGTGTGTGGTTGAATTTGATTTGGATTGGCTAACAACGTTGACTATAGTGTGTGGTTAACTTTTTCTTTATTTTAGGGATATTATCATATATTAAGGCCCTAATAGACATTCATAATTATTTTATTTGTTATAGTAGTAATTTAGCTAGAATCTTTCGTTGCACCCTTTCATTATAACTATACCCCTTGCCTCCTATAAATATACCAAGGAGGCGTAGTATCACAGGATTATATCTTGTTTTCTATATTGAATCAATTGTAAAAGAAAGTTTCCCCCTCAAATTTCATTATATTCCTTGACTTTTTATATTTTTTAGGGTGTATGGTTCATAACATTTGGTATCAGAGCTGTGGTCCTATAGTAAGGTTTTTCTACTTCAATTAAGTCATCTTGATTTTTTCACTATAAATTTCTTTTGATGATCTTATGTCATATAAATTTTGAGAAGTTTGAGGAAAAATATCTATGTAAAGACAGTAAAAATTTCACATTATGTTACAGTATAATTTCAACGATATACCCTATGGAAGTTAGGATTTGTATATGGTCCTAAAATTAGTTTGAAATAAGCCAAATTGAAATTTTTGTTATAAGTCTTTTGGGAATATTTAGATAGACAAAAGTTTGAGAAAACTTAGTATAAATATCTATGTACATGTTGTAGCGACTACAACCACCCTCCAAAATTTTAACTCGCATGCAAATTTCGGAGCCTGCCTTGGATCCTATGATCGATCATCCTTGGTCACTTGTTGGCAAGCTGATGATTTCAAGCTCCCCTCCTTGACCTTAAGAGTTGTTCATGTTCACATCTTTATGGAGCATGTGTCATCTTGGGCATAGGGGTCATTGTTTGTCATGCAAAGGGAATGTTGTTTTTCTTCAAGGGAATTGTGTGTGTATGAGTGGTTGTCATCACATAGACATGTTTCACATTCACTTTACGCACTCTTGTCATGAAGGTTGTTGCATCAAGTGAAGTATATATTATGCATTCTAGATGGTTTATGTTGTGTCACTAAGTGTTCATGTGCGATCACAATCAAGTCCTATCACTGTTTACATCTATATCACTCATCTCACACTTAGCCATTTCATAAGCAACCTAGCCTCATTCTGCTTCCCGGAACTTTCCACTTTGCTTCTACAAACATCAAGCTTCCTCCCTTGCCTACTAAAATGCCACATCCCACTGAGACCCCAGCCAACATTACTCTCCAGAAATGTGCCAAGTAGTAAGGCAGCCAACACTACTCTCCATAAATGTGCAGAGTGCTCCATCTTCCCTCCATTCATAAACTAGACAAAGGTGTCCTCCGAGGACACCCATCTCACAAGAATGTCATGTGACTCAAAACTGCGCAGTGTTTTCCATGTTGTCCAATCAGTCTTGCATGCAGAAACTGTGGAGAGAGGCCTCCCATGGCCTTGTCATGGCAGCAGTCACTTCCCACTAAAACCATGCCTATCCATCGCCTAATGACTACAGGAAAAGGTGACATGTTGAGATCACTCCTAAGGATTTGAGGAGAAGGACCAAGGGAACAAGTAATGGCAAATATTAGGACCGCATGAAAACTTCGCTAGATGCATGATCATCTTAAGGGTAAGTATGGTAAGTAAAGAACACCTTTCGAAGAACACCTCTTAGTTGAGTTTGTAGGACCTTTTTTGTTGTCATGTCATCCTATCCTCAGTAACATGCATGTGCGCAAACACAAAAAAGTCATCTCATGTGTTTCATCTACATGTTTCTTTTCGCTCAATTGACCAAAAGTCATCTTCAACATGTTGATTACTATGTCATGCTTGCGAAATTTTTCTGGTGATGTTGAAGGTCTTTGTTTGAGTTGTGTTCGCTATGTAAACACCTATCGCACTCACACATGATGTTGTAAGAGTTTTTGCGCAAGTTTCATCACAGTTGTATGAAGGTCTATCCGTAGTGTTAGATGTGTCACTTTCACCATTAGAGAGTCCCGCAGTGAATCACACTCAGCATATGTTGTCTTGTTGGTTTGAGGTTTCTTGTCGTTGAGTCAAGTTGATGTGTGTTCGCAAGGTCATGTATTCATGAGTTCATTGGATCACACACTTAGCCATTTTTCAAAAAGTTTTTCAAACGAACCACCCTCCATCAGTCCGAACTCCACTGAGCTGCACTACACAGTCTGAACCCTCAGTGATCATTTACTGCTGCCCAGAATTGCACAGAGCTTGAGGTTGTGTCCCAGGCATTCTTCCCTACGCAATCCTGGAATCAACCCAACTAACTGTCACCCATAATAGCATAGAAGTTGCTTAGCAAGCCATGTCAATCTGTGCTTCCGGTAAGAAAATCTATCAAGTCTCTCACTAGTCAACCAAAGAGTTTGATTAGGCAGTGATCCTGGGCTTCAATCCTCCAAAAAGATGCGTAGGATCTTCCAGCATGCCTACCACTGTTGACTGAAGAAATTGCACAAACATGAAGGACAGGTTCCCAGTTCCTGTCATTTCACTGTCCCTAAAATTTGTGCAGTTCTATCATCTAGTGCCTCTATCAGCTAACTTGTTGCTCCTCCTGAAAACTGCGCAGTTTTCTTGGGTTTCCCTCCAGCTGCTCGACACCTCGCTGAGCCCAAAAACTATGTAGACATGCCCTACAGGCCAACCTCCTAGTCTGCGTTGTTTTGGCCAAGAATCTCCCACGGCCTGCTGCCAACCTCCCTTGAGAATCTATGTAGTTTTCACTATCAGTTTTCTCCCTTGAAAATTTGTGTAGTTTTTCCCTCCAGCCGAGCCATATCCTGCAAATGGTCACTGTTGTTTCGAACTTCTCATCTAAGCCTCCCAGTGGCCTCTGAAAAATTCTCCTTGATAGTGCCCTGGAGCCTGCATCTTGGCCTAAAATGTGCTATGTGGAGTTCCAGAGTCTTGTCCTCTCTCCCGGTCACCTGCACCCGAAAACGAAATATGATGGATCATGGTATACTAGGAGATTTCTCAATTTTAGGTCGTATTTTCATGAGTGATCGCAGATACAGGCACATGAATGAGACATGGCGCAATGAAGAACGAGATGAACATGGAGTGCATGCTAGGAGACTTGTTTGCAAATGGATGGACACATAAAGCATGCCAAGTTGCAGTAAATGAGATACATGTCGGTGCAACATTAAGTGAACACCAAGACCATTGAAGACTCCACACACCTCGCCATACAGAGGTGAAGCCATTATATACCAAGATCATGCCCATCATGCAACAGCACTCCGGCTCGACATGGACACCACCATCAACATGAACTTACCAACATTGTCTTGTCGAGTCATGTTATGAGTCATCTTGGCCACATCACTAATATGGGCCATATTGTTGTAATCAATGTAATGTAATGTGGAAGTCCAAGAGACCCACATGTAAATTTGAAGAGTCATGTAAGTCAAACAGTCATGAGGGAAGTCGAAAAGTCACAAGGGTCAGTTTCACCCTTGGCTATATACCCCTCATTTGTACATGAAAAGGGATTTTTCACCTGGGCTCCTCCAACATAGCCTTGAGAGTCTCTAGTTTTTTCTTTGGGGTTCGAGCTGTGGCTGCGTCACGCCATTATCTTGTCTATATGTCTTTTGTATGGCTGTGTTTTGGCAGTTTTGATTAATTGAAATCCTGTTGATCGGCCTGCAGGTTTTCTCCGGTGTGTTGTATTCATTTGTAAGCATATTTTTTCCATTTTGTTGTGCTTCTTTCTTTAGGGTGCATCTGTTACACAGTAAAATGTCACTGCCATCATGTCAGTCTCCCTACTGTGTCATAAAATCACATTCACCTCACTTATGCTCTCTGAAATGGCTAAAACCCTCTTTGCCTAAGTTATTTGAATCATCGCGCTTGTTTATTAAATAACTGCGCTGACTGGCGGAGGATAATGTAATTGCTGCGCTGCCAGCGCGGAAGCACACGTGTTTTCCGTGCTGGTTCAATTTCACGGATAGTGTGCCCTCCGTTTGTATCATTGTGCTCTGACCAGGCCTCTTCTATAATTGATTTGCGATGCCAGCGCGCCAGCCCAGTTTTTCACCCGCGCTGATCCTGTTTAGGCGAGTTTGTTCTAACAGCCAACCTTCCAGATGATTCCAGACTTGGCTGTTAGCATTGTTGAGGTCGCCATCCTTTCTCTGGCATGTTTGTTCGACTGATCATCCACTTATCTTGGGGGAGAGCTCATCCTTTACCTATTCATGGAGACTCCTTCTCCTTTATAGGCCTCCTCCATTGCCCATGAGCAGCTAGTTTGGAACATATAGACTTTGATTGAGGAATTCTTAGGGCATTAGTGCTGCTCTTTGTAGGCATTTGGTGTGTTGTGTGAGGATTGCTTTGAGCTTGAGGAAGGTCATGAGCTTGTTGCCTTGTATGTGAGAGAGAGACCTCTTGACTTGGGAGATTTGCTTCAAAGGTGAATGCTTGGAAGACATGCTGGCTGGACCCTCTAGAGAAGGACTCAGCGTCAGGACTTTGGTTGTACCTTACTCTATTTTCTAATTAATAAAGATAGATGACTACTCTTATGGTTCCATTTCCATTTGTCCTATGAATGATTAATGTAAATTGTATCCTTCCTGACTGATACATAGTTGTTTTTAGTAGATTTTACGCCCGTGTTTGCTCCCTCTTTGCTTGTGCAGGTGTCCGTCTGCGAGGATAGTGGAGGACTGTGATCGGCTGGAGCGAAGGAGCGAGAGGATCATCTCTTCGACAAACATAGTGTTGGAATCCAAGTAGGTTTCTTTTACCCACTTGTTAATTACAACTAGGAACCTGGGGTGTAGCATTGTTCGATTGTTGCTAGACCCCCTTTGGGCTAGTAGGGATCGCCTCTATCCGTAGAGGGGATTTACCTCTCCAACAATTTGGTGACTCTACTGGGGACCTTGCTTGTCTCTTTGTATTTCACCCTTGTTTTTGATTTGATTATTGCCTCTTTGTCAAAGTTTGGGGATTGATTTGTTGTTGATTTGTTTCCTGGTTCGTCCTGGGAACTGCTTTAATTGTCTTGAAAGCCTGTTGCCTTGGTTTGAGGATTTTTGGTTCGATTTTATTTGTTTTTTAGCCTCAGCGCGTTTTATTTCAGAACAGCTGCGCTGACATCGCACAGTGTCTTCTTTGTCGTTCCTGTCATCGCGTGTATACATTTAACAGTCGCGCTGACCCTGTTTTCGGGACAACGCCCTTTATCCGTGTCCTTCCGCGCTGACAGCGCAAAGTTGCTACAGACCTTTTTCTGTCATCGCTTTCTTGCTGAGGGGTCACCCGTGCTGATCCTGTAAAACTCTTTTTTGTCCAAATTGACCTCCTGAACCTCTTGGTTTGGCTGTCCCCTGCTTTTTCCACTTGGCTTTTGGCTTGTTTATTTTGTTTAAGTTGTAACTCGCTTGCTTGCGAGGCCTCGTTCCGCGAGGGTTCGTTTATTGCTTGTTTTCAGTTTTTGCAAAGCCTTCCTTTTTTGCTTTCATTGCTTGGTTTGCATTTTGTCTTGGCTTTTGCGATTACTGAAGTGTGTCGGATCATTGTTTGCCTGGTTGTGGACTCTCATACTTCGGGTGTTCACTTTTCTCCATTTATTTCACACTCAAACCCTAGGGCATCTAGTGGTCGTGCGTGTCTAGCCTCCCGTTCGGGATCTGGTGTTCTTAGTTGACCGGCCAACTTAGTTTTTGTTTTCACGTTTGTTTGGTGATTGTTGAAAGTGATTGATTGTGTTCCAAATGATTTGCTCTCCTCCTTTGAATTCCTCGGTGTCTTGTTGAGCTTAGATCACACAACTCATAAGCCTTCGTTTTCCTTCGATTTGGGAAACTGGTTTTTCGTGACTTGGGAATTGTCTTGTGTGTGCATTGAGTGATTTTAGTCTTTCACTTAGTGTTGCTATCTCTCTAATTCATTTTAAAAGCACTTTTATGTCATTGAAAAGTAGAGCAAACTAGTGTCTTTTGCATCAATAGTTGAAAGGAAAAGAACATTTCGTTATTTTGTGCTTTCAAAAGAAAAGTGTCATTTCCTTGCTGCTAGTTGCATTAGGTTGTGTGATTTCTTGAATTTGTTTTGTTTGTTTGAAAGATCGTTAACCTTCTTATAGTTAGAATTCATCGAACAAAATGATGATCTTTGGCATATAGTTGCATTTAGGTGTTTTTGAGAGATCATACGGTAGGAACTGAAACTGAAACTTAATTCAAGATCAACCGTAAAATAAACGAAATTTATCTAAAAACGCATTGGAACTTAACGTGAATATCTAGAGGTCTAGGCTAGAGACGTGTTCCGACGTCTTTAAACCTAGTAGCTTAAGATTGAGTGGTTGGGTGATTTCTCCACGGTGAAACGATAAGTGCTAGTATGGATTGGGCTCCCACGTACCGTCGCGTATATATAGGGAGACTCCATTAAGCTTGCATCCTTTATCCATAGGAAGCCGAGTCTGTCGCCTTGTGAACCGTAATGCACCGAACACAACATTCGGGAAGATTGACTGCAGTACGGAAAGTCCTTGGTTCTCATACGATTGCCAAGGTGTATAAGCCGTTTTACGGGTTGCTTGGTAAACCTTTTTGCCTAGAACTTCCAGAGTAGTCGCTTTTGATCCTTTTCAGACTCTCTAAAAGCAAAGGTGTAAGTGAGCGTCTTGTCACTTCGTGCTCATTAAACATTCGAAGTAGATAGAGTCATCTTTTCGTCCTTTTCTCGACTCTTGAAACATGACAAGGTCAAGTTTGGTTCCTGTGTCTTAAAATTCATTTGGCCACGATAATATTTCCTGGTTAATTTTGTGTGCGTTTAGTTTGAGTAGGTTTTATCGTTAGCTTCTTTAGGGTCTTTGTTGGGACATCCTGGCGGATCCATCGACTCCGTCTTCGATCCCAAGTGAAGAAGGGTCCCCATCTTCTGTTGCCCCTGAAACTCCAGTCTGTGACGCTTTTCTCATTGTTCCAAGCATACAACCGTTGAATTCTCGAGCTCCAGGAGACGATTTCTACGAGTTCTTTTACAACCCTATTTGGGAACCCTCTGACGAGTCTCATCCTGCCACTCCTGTCGGTGCTCCATCTTCGATGGCTTCATCCAATATGGGCGACGCTTCTCCAGTGTCTAGTCGCCCGGCCGTTATGTCGAGTATAGATACTCCCATTCCGGAAACATCCCCTGTTATCTCTACGCCTTACACCGTCACGTCTTCTGGGCAAACGGTGCCAAGGCATTACAGGTCATTGCGGGATGCTATGAACTCGACAGTTTCCTCTTCCGTTTGGGGTCACAACGTCGTCCCTACCACAGGACCGTTTGTTTCCCAAGCCCCTCATTCTGCTGTTACGGCAGTCCCCACCAACCCAACCATTTGTGTCGTAGCGTCAAATCCAGTTGTGAGTGCGGTCACAGCTTCATCCGCTGTCACTTCTACCGCGGGCCCATCTCGAGGTCCAACGCAGAGTGGTGAACTGTCTCCTTCTTCTAGAGTTGTGCACCCTGCAAGTGATGCTCCTCCTGCTTCCGAATATATGATAGAGGAGGAGGCATACTTTGAATACTTGCGTAATGTCCAGAACCTGGATGGTCAAGGTCCGTACTATGCTGCCGAGAATCATTATTTGTACACCTCCCTGCCTCAAATTCCTTATGATGAAATTTCCGTTCCATTGAACGTGGATTGGGGCACCACCGGATATGGTGGCAGCGAGAACTATCTAGGACAAGGACAGCAAGGACCACCTTACCAAGGTCAGCAACCTTACGTGCAGCCTAATTATGGGCAGCAGTTTACAGGTCAAAACTACCCTGGTCAGTAAGGAGGCCCACAAGGACAACCTTTGGTCTCTAGTGGTCCAGCGTTTACTTATCTTGGGCAACCTTCAGGAAACCCGGGACAACCCAACGCCCAACAAGGTCAACCAGGTACCCAACAAGGCTACCCTTTGGGGCAACCCTACGAGAACCAGGGACAACCCCATGGGCAACAAGGTCAACCCGTAAACCAGCAAGGAAACCCTTCTGGGCAAGGAGGCCCACCTTACGTGTAGCAAGGCCGGCCTACCACTCAGCAACCCTCTGGTCACCAAGGACAAACCTCGGTTGCACAAGGGCCACCCCTCACCCAGGAAGCTCGACCTTCTGGGTGAGTAAGGCCGCCCCCAATCCAACCAGTACAACCCCCTGGCCAGACGGCTCAGAATGCAGGCGGGTATCAATCCCGACCTCCTCTTTCAGGTGGTTCCCAATCCAGCATCCATATCAAGGTGGGTACCAATCCCGGCCTCCGTATTCAAGTGGGCACCAATCCCAACCTCCTTACTCGGGCGGGTATCAATCCCAACCTCCGTACTCAGGCGGGTATCAATCCCAGCCTCTGTACTTTGGCGGGCATCAGACCCAGCCTCCATATTTGGGTGGGTACCAATCCCAGCCCCAACATTCTGGTGGATATCAAACCCATCAAATGCTGCCTGGTTCACAGGCTTAGTAAGGATACCAGCAACCCCAGGGACAGAATCCTTATATCCCTTATCAGAATTACCAATAGCCGCAGGGTAATCCTCAACCGAATTATCAACAACCTGCTGGTCAATTTGGTAACCAATGGGGCGCTGGGGGGCAGAACCAGCAACCTGGTTTCGGGAACAACCCCTATGGACAAAATCCTTATGGACAAGGCCCTTACGGACCTGGTCCATCAGGACAAGGACAATAGGGGCAACCTGGAGCTGGGTGGAATTCTGGTTCCACCTCATATCCGCCACAAATGTCGTTTAATCCTTAATTACCATTTCTAGCCACGTTGGAACTGCCCCATGTGTCAAAATTGACCAATGATCCCATTCTGCATGATCCGCAGTGGCCACCAGTTCCAACTAAAATTCAAAGTGACTGTCCCAAATTTGATGGGAAAGCTGGAGAGGACCCTTAGGCCCATGTCATGACGTATCACTTATGGTGTTCGTCGAATTCATGGCTCGATGATTCAATCCGACTTCACCTCTTTCAAAGGACTCTCACTGGTTCGGCAGCAAAATGGTATATCGAATTGTCTCGTGCATCATTCCATGATTTCAATTCGCTGGCTATGGCATTTTTGAATCACTTTTAGTTACCCATTCGGTATGAGACGGGGACTCATCTCCTTACGTCTCTTAAACAGAGTATTGCTACACACATCTCCGATCATATTCATGAATGGAGAAGGCGTCGCAGGTTAATCAAGTTTTGGATACTTGATTTTCTCCTTACCGACTGGTTTACTACCTCCTTTGTCCCCCAGATTGCAAGGGACATCGCTATGGGGGCATGTGTAACTGAAGAGCAAGCGATAGCGCGTGCTCAGTACTTAGACTTAGTCTACTCTCAGTCTGGTACTTTGTATGATTATTTTCCATACGCCCCTAGGCCCGGCACATCCAAGGCTCCGCCTAAACCATCTGTTGATGGAGTCATCGGCTCTGTGGCCCAGGCCCCTAAAAAATCATCCAACTCTGGGAAGCAGAAATCTAGCTCACCCAACGAGAACTCTTCCTAGGGCATTGTTATTTCTGGAAATACTTCAGAGGTGAATGTCGTTCAGTCTTCCACGACAGGTAAAGCCTCGAAGGGTAAGAAAAAGGAAAAAGGAAAGGGGAAGAATAAACCCGATCAATCCAAGCAGGGACCGTCTAAACCTCCTGGTGAGGAAGGTGCTAAGCGTAAGCCTAAGTACCCATGCCTCATCTATGAGGAAGACCACTATACTAAGGACTGCCCTAGGTGGGCCAAAGTTAGCCGGTTGTTGAAAGGTGCTCAAGGGATCCCCCTGTTTTGAAAGAACCCTTCCCTTCTCAGCAGACCCAGATGGTAGCTGATCCTTCTTCGTCCTCCCCTTTCGGTTCCCAGGTCTTCATGGCTGGAACTATTCTGATCCATGTATCTACTCGAGCTAAGGATTATCTGTCGTCCGCAGGGAAGGAGCCAGAGGTTCCCTCAAGTGCTCCTCCGTCCAGCTCTGGCCCACTCCATATCGAGAGGCCGAATACCGAGACGACAATCTGACCCCCTCCCAAAGGGGTACTCAGGAGGTCTTCCTATAACCCGAATGCTCGTGCTGCCCAGCACTACAACATCGTGGAGGATTTAGCGCAGGCCCTGTCTGCCATGTCCGCATTAGAAGTCCTTCAGAGCTGCCCCCCCCCAGAGGAAGTCCCTGCTATCGGCCATCGGTGGCATAGACCCAATGGACTCGGATTTAATCACTTTTGATCTCGAGAGTCATGTGCCGCGACTGCCTCATCAGATAGCTTTCCTTATACAAGTCGTCATCAATTCTAAAACGATCCATCGTACGGTCATTGATGAGGGCGCCTCGACCTGCATCATGTCTGTTGCATGTTGGAAAGCCATCGGGTCTCTGACGTTGAGTCAGTCCCCGACGACCTTGGAAGCGTTCAACAGGAGAGAGTCTCGTCCGTATGGTATCCTTCAACGGCCACCGATTACCTTAGAAGGGAAGACCGTAGAAGTTGAAGTTGAAGTTGTAGACGCCAGTCTTACATATAATCTTCTTCTAGGTCGAAGTTGGACGTACGCTATGCGTGCTGTAGCTTCATCTCTTTTCTGTGTCATTCGCTTTCGCCATCAAGGGAAAATTTTCACGGTTGATCAACTCTTGTTTTTCGCTTCCTCTTCTGAGGGAAACGTACCCTTCGTTGAGCATACCTCCATGTCTTATGAAAATGTGGGAGCTGGGCTCTTCAAAGAACCCGCCCTTATGGGTGTTTTTTCCCTCCCACCTCCCAACCTCGCCTCGATCTCGATGATCTCGGTTCGTTCTGACCCCTGGATCCTCCCATCCATCGACCAGATAGAACCTTGGGGAAAGGAGATGCCGTTGAGCCCAGCCGAGCTCAACTACATTGAAATTTTCGCTGCATCGGCTTCTCATACGGAACCCACCGTCTTGAGTGGGGCACTTGATTCAGATGATTTTCCCCTTGGGTAGGAGAATACACCTCTTCGTATCCATTGAAGGAAACATTTCCTTCCGATGAGGCAATTATAGAGACAATGTCTCTGGATGAACGACCGTGGTCCTCTCTTCACCACCGTTCTTCCTTTCTCCCGACCTTTCAGGAAACTTTACTGTGTCTCGCACGGTTTGCCTCATGTCTCCCTTCTCAACCCCTTCAGACACCTATTCAAATCTATCAAACGTCAGAAGGAAACCTAAGGAACATCACGCAGACTCAACCGATCGACATCTCTGTCAAGTCAGGGATCGTCGAGAATATTTTCATTGGAGTGACTTGCACTCCGGAGGAGATTCAAGTCTACATTGCTCTTTTTCGCGAATTTCGCGATGTCTTTGCATGGTCATATGAAGAAATGCTCGGCATTGACCCGTCTATAATCGTGCACGAGATACCAATGTATCCCGAGGCCAAACCTGTTCGCCAGCGTTTGCGTCCCGTGCACCCCCGCAAGGCGGCAGCCATCAAGGCATAGGTGGAAAAGCTTCTCAAGGCAGGGTTTATCTATCCTATCCCACTGACAGAATGGGTTTCAAACATTGTCCCTGTCGATAAAAAGCAGGGCACCATTCGCGTCTGCGTTGACTACCGTGATATCAACCGAGCATGTCCAAAGGACAACTACCCCACTCCCTTTATCGACCAACTTATCGATGAATGTGCGGGTAGTGAGATTTATTCGTTCATGGACGGTTTTTCTGGCTACAACCAGATCAACATTGCTCCGGCAGATCAACACAAGACAGCCTTCATCTGTCCCTGTGGCACCTTTGCTTATAAAGAGCTCCCCTTCGGCCTCAAAAATGCCGGTGCTACTTTTCAGCGTGCGATGTCGTATGCTTTTCATGATATAAGACACATTGTACAGCCGTATCTGGATGACCTCTAGGCTCATTCAGCTAAACGTGCAGACCATCCATCGCACCTCCGCGAAATTTTTCTTCGTTGCAAACACTATAATATTCGTTTAAATCCACACAAATGTGTCTTCTGCGTGGAATCAGGCCGACTACTTGGGTTTATCGTCTCCCGAGAAGGCATCCGTCTGGATCCTGTAAAAGTTGAAGCGATCGTGAATCTTCCTCCCCCTGCAACTTTGCGGCAATTACAGAGTCTGCAGGGAAAAGAAAATTTTCTAAGGCGATTTATACCAAACTATGCCGAAGTGGCAAAGGGTTTCACCCGATTACTGAAGCGTGACATCCCATTCCGATGGGATGCCATAGCCGAGGAGTCGTTTTCTCATCTTAAAACACTCCTGGTCTCCGCCCCTTTGTTTCAGCCTCCGAATTATCGCCGTGATTATACGCTCTATTTGGTTACTGCTGATACTACTATCGGCATGGTTTTGGTTCAAGACGACGATCATGACATCGAGCATGTCATCTATTATCTTAGTCGCAACTTATTAGACATGGAAACGTGGTACGCATATGTCGAGAAGTTGGCCCTCGCCGCGATTTGCGCTGTCCAACGGTTTCGCCACTACATTCTGTTGCGCACCACTACAGTTATTTCAGATTGCAACCCCATGACATATATTCTCTCACGACAATTTCTGGGGGGCAAGTACTCAAAGTGGATCGTGATCCTCCAAGAGTTCGACTTGGAATTTACTGCAGCCAAGTCCAAGAAATCGCTTGTTTTTGCTGAACTGCTATGCTCCTTGCCATCCGCCGCTGCTTCCTCGTAGATCGAGGAATCGATTCTAGATGAAACTCTGTTCCTGATCAGCACCCTCGACCCATGGTATGGGGACATCATCATCTATTTGCAGACGTCCTCCTTCCGCCCTGAGACTTTGAAAGATGCTCGCCAGCGGATCAGTCACCAAGCTCAGCCTTATCACATAATTGGGGACACCCTATACCGTCTTGGAGTTGATTCAGTCCTTCGTCGGTGTCTCACCTTCGAAGAAGCGGAAAGAGTTCTAAATGACTGCCACTCTGGCGCTTGTGGTGGTCACATGTCTGGATACGCTACCGCACAAAAAATCCTTCGCACTGGCTACTTCTGGCCTTCCATCTTTAAGGACTGCATTCTTACCGTCCGCTCATGCCATGAATGCCAGATCTACCAGCGGAAGATGCATTCTCCTGCTGCACCTCTGCACCCCGTAGTGACCGTTGGCCCCTTTGCTAAGTGGGGCATCGATTATGTGACATGTAACCCTCGCTCGGCTGGGGGGCACGGTTACATCATCGTTGCTGTCGATTACTTCACAAAATGGGCCGAGGCGATGCCCACATTGTCCGAAGATGGTCACACGGCGGCGCAGTTTATTTTCAACCATGTTATCTCTCGGTTTGGAGTTCCACAAGCCATTGTTACTGATCACGGAAAGCATTTCTGTAATCACATGATGGTCAAATTGACAACCCAACTTGGACTTAGGCATGATAGTTCATCTCCATACTATCCTCAGGCCAATGGTCAGGTTGAAGCTGTGAACAAAGTCTTGGTCACGATGCTTCAGAGAACTGTCGGCATGCACAAGTCTAATTGGCATTTGATCTTGTTTTCCGCATTGTGGGCCTACCAGACCTCGGTGAAGGATGCCACCGGCTTCACCCCTTTTCAGCTAGTATATGGGCTGGAGGCAACCCTTCCAATTGAGTGCGAGATTCCTTCACTAAACTTAGCCGTCGAGTTACTTCCCGAGACTACCCCTGCAGAAGAGCGGCTTCTTTACCTGGAAAGACTAGATGAGACACGTCGTCTAGCCTCCCTTGCCATCGAAGCTCAAAAGAAGCGAGTAAAAACTCACTTCGACAACTGGGTTAATCCTCGCTCTTTCGTTGAAGGTGACTTGGTCCTGCTCTATGATCAGGCTAGTGATAAGCTTGGAGTAGGCAAACTCGAGCCAATGTGGCACAGGCCCTACATTGTAAAAAGAGTTCTACAAAAAGGTGCTTACGAGCTGATTGATTACGAAGGCAATCCCCTGGACCGGCCCCGTAATGGGCTATATCTTAAAAAATATATTACGCCTGAGTTCAGGCACTCTCTCATTTATTTTTACATGCATATGCTTTTTTAGTATGTTTTGCGTGTGTGTGTGTTTGTTTTGATTCTTGTCTTAGTGAACCAGCGTGATCGCTGATTATTGTGTCTTTTGCTTCTGAACAGATGTCTGGATCACCTTACGTTGGTTTCGTTGATGGTGCTTCCCGCAGCACTCGCAATCTGTCGTCTGCGGCATGGGCGATCTACGATCCTCATGGTGAGTTGGTAGACATTCAAGGTGTGTTTCTAGGTTGCACGACAAACAATGTAGCTGAATATAGTGCTGTAATTGAACTATTGGCCGAGGTGATTAACGTCGGAATCCGCTCGTTTCTTGTAAACTTGGATTCACAGCTTGTAGTTCACCAACTCAACGGGCAATATTCCGTCAGAGACCATCGCATATTAAGGTTGTATTTACGTGTTAAGTTATTGGAAAGAGATTTTGATTACATTATTTATCATCACATTCCAAGAAGACTTAATGCTGTAACTGATGCATTGGCTAACTATGTATTAGACAGACATTTGCGAAACATGTAAATTCATAAACATAAGAAGCATAAGATACAATAAGACACCATGTATATATATATATCGGGTGGCGCACTAAGGCGCTCAAAAATAAATGTATGTGTCTCAAAGTGTTCTCAGTACATCTGAGACATATGTCTCTCCAAAAATAGCAACAGTGGAAATAAACCTAGGCGACTACTGTGGTGGGTCCCTCGCTCTATAGGCGGCCGCCGCTCGAGCCACCCGCCTCAACAGGCGGTGCATCCTGGGTTCTACACCCACTGTATGAACCTGTGCAGCTATCGGAACCTCCTCGATCCCCTGGAAATCAGGGATCCCTGCTAGCAACCCCTCCAGGTTGCGGATCACGGTCTCCGCCTGGTCATCTCTTGCAGGAGCCAAAGCCAGGGCACCAGCACCCTGATCTGCCCTCCGCGCCTCCGGAGCTAGGCTGAGAGGTCTCGCAGGACCGACATCTGCACAGCAAGAGCATATATTAGGACATGTACATCAAAAATACAAAAACATCATATAAACAAAAATGAAAATCAAGTGTCATACCTCCGTCTCCCATTGCTCTCCAGCAGGCAGCGGCATATCTGGATCTCCCCGGAAGTCGATACCGGCATACGGCCAGTCCTCGACGAAGATAACCTGGCTCTCCAGCCACTCCCTGAAGCAAAGACCCCAGGATACTGATCGTCCACCGCCCCCGCGAGGCATGACTCGAGCCCACTTGGTGGCTCTCGTCTCCCGCGCATTGCGTGGCGGGTCTAGCACCATGGTCTGTAATCGCAGGGCCGGCACCCGCTCGAACATCAGTGGGAGCAGAAGAGAACCATAACCGAATTGCTTCGACTCTCCGCGTCGGCATTTGTTCAGTTGTCTCTTCATGTTGTTCGTCACAGCGGCCGCCCAGTTAAAGATCATGGGCTCTAAACAATCCAGAGCGAGCAAGAGATTGGCCTTTGAGGCCTCATGGTTCGCCAGGCTCCCCGCTGCCCGCGTAACCAGAAAAAGGATAGTACGGAGAATTATGTCGGCACGCTCACCGACACCCACCGATGGGATACTGCATTTCCCACTCCGTGTCTTGACCGCCTGTTGGCAGACACGAGCCATCAGCCGATCTAGCGTCTCGCCGCTAGGACGCTGCCCCTCCAGAATGGGCACCGGGCCTCGGCGAGACAACCCAGTCAGAAAGTAGATATTGTAGAGTCGAACTCAATGTCTCGACCCCGGATGGTGAATTTCCCATCCACTGGGTTCCATGCTCGAATCAGCAGCTCCAGCAGGTCCGACTGAGGTCTCAATCTCGGAGTGAGAAAAAACTTCAGCAAACCGCATGCCCGCATTGCATTGCGGCATCCGGCATCGGCAAAGGTGGCAACATCTTTGTTATCATGGTCCCTCTCCTGCCAAGTAAATGCCATAGTGCCCTGCCAAGACACCCAAGACTCATTTAGAAACTCACAGATGAAAGAATGAGCTACGTGTTGGAAAGCCCGATCAACGCAGACCCGATAGGGAAATCCGCGCTGACCGAGAGCGCTCCAACGCGCCAAGAATTTGGCCAAACGGCCAAATCCTACGGTCGATTTGCATAAAAACATAACCAAAATGAAAGGCAGGGCAAGGGGAACCTGCCTGGAACCAACGGTTGGGAAATTAGCGTTCGGATGAGGAAGAATCAGCTTCGTCAATTTTGTAGTAATTCAACGTTCTCCAGAGCTCCAATGGTAAAATGGTAAAAATGATTTTACAAACCTCCTATTTATAGTAAAATTTCTAAATTTGGTTAAAATTTCTTATAAATGTGGGTTTTTTACTATAGTTTTGCCATGGACTCATCTGGATGTGGTTAATTATGTCTTAATACATATTTTATTATGATTTTTCGACGTATCGAACAGGTTTATGCGGGTACTTGTCGTGTGCAGGTCCTCGAAACCAGCATGGTCGTGGTGGAATTCTATACACTTGGTCCCAAAAATGTCGTCGTTAAGCTCTTTTCCGACAGAAAACGAGAAAAGATTTCCGAGCCCCCTCTTAGCTCGTCTAAAAGGAACGAGAGGCGGTTGTTTTAAAGCTCTTTTTTGACCATTTAAAATAATAAAGATTGCCGAGCGTTTATCGTTTCGCACCCGTTATTGGTTCCGGAACGACGTGATACCGATCGCTTTTTTACTTTTTTGGGTCGATGTCACTATTTACGAAAAGTACTCCTCGGTCGTAATGATCGGGTGGTTCTTTCGAGCATCGTTTTATACTTTTTCGGGCTCGAGAGACACAACTTTACGAAAAAGCACCCCCCTGGAGTTTCCTTTTCACGCTGTCTTTTCAAACTCTCTAAACATGAAAAGACGCCGAGCTCTTCCTTTGTCAGGCTCGTTAAAATTAAATGACATCAGGCTCCATCGAAATGACGCCCTCCAAGCACATGCTATCCCCGTCAAGCTTGTCATCCAAAAAATATTCGGGGTACTCGCCAGAAATGGTGGGGGAAATAAAGGAACCGTAATCGTCGTCATCGGCAGTATGTCGCTCTTGAACATGGCACTATTTGCATTCGTGTCTGGGTGGGGACATCTCATCTCGCTTCACTTTTTCCTCCATGGGTTTGGATTATCCTATTTGGCCACTCATCTGCTCATTGTCCTTTCGTTACGACCTCTGATCATTTGACCCCCAAATATTGCCAAATCCGTCATTCTGCCGCTGATATGTTCAAGAGAAGTTGACCTCTGCAAGTACAACCTCCCTCTGATATTTCACACAAAACAAACTTGTCTCTACCCGTCTTGCATCGATGATGTGGGAAACATTATGGCCCACCTTCGATAAAGATCACTTCCTGTCGACTTCAGCTCATTATCTAGAAGTGACCTAGAGACTCCCTTTAGGTACCTTGGGGCCTGCATGCCTTAATGGCAGGTTCTTCGTGTTCGACGTGAGGTTTTCATCATTGGCCTCTGATCGAATGACTCCGCGGGTGTTCGACACCGGCTCATTCATTCACATGCCATGGATTGTACCTATAGTACCTTGAGGACCATCGTCATCATTGGTGGCCCCTCTCGCGTCTGTTAACAGCTTTCATCATCGGCTGGTAATTAGACGATGTTCAAACATGTTCGACTTCGACACCTATATTCACGTGTTTGAACTTGTTTTGTTCGGGTTTGGATGGAGCGCAAGACCCTGGTTCTAGTCCGTTGCGGACCAGGTTGCGATTTTGTGGGACATCATTACATGACTCATTGATGGGTGGCTGCGACCATACCTGAGTCTTCTTAAGGATGGCTGCAACCATACCTCTTATCATTATGGTCTCTTCAATTGGGTGGCTACGTCCACGCCACAGACCGTTCTTCATATGTCTTTTGGATGGTTGCACCCATGCCTAGACTACATGTAATTGAAATATCAGTTGTATCTGCCTGCAAGTTCTCCCTGGTGGTGTTCCAGTCTAGTAGTCTTGTAAAGCATTTCACCCCTCCCACTCTCTCGGGCTTCATGCTTTAGGGGGCATCTGTTACACAGTAAAATGTCACTGCCATCATGTCAGTCTCCCTACTGTGCTATAAACTACATTCACCTATGCTCATGCTCCCTGAAATGGCTAAAAACCCTCTTTGCCTAAGTTATTTGGATCATCGCGTCTGTTTATTAAATAACCGCGCTGACGGGCGGAGGCTAGTGTTGTTGTTGCGCTGCCAGCGTGGAAGCACACGTGTTTTCCGCGCTGGTCCCATTTCTACGAACAACGCTCCCTCCGTTTGTCCTTTTCGCGCTGACCAGACTTCTTCTACGTCGGTTTGCGATGTCAGCGCGGCAGTTCACGGGTTTTCCGCGCTGATCCTGTTTGGGCGAATTTGTTCCAACAACCAGCCTTCCAGATCCCTCCATAACTGGTTGTTAGCATTGCTGAGGTCGCCATCCTTTCTCTGGCATGTCTGTTCGACTGACCATCCACTTATTGTGGGGAAGAACTCATCCTTACCTATTCATGGAGACTCGTTCTCTTTATAAGCCTCCTCCATGGCCCATGAGCAGCTAGTTTGGAATATAGAGACTTTGATTGAGGAATTCTTTGTACATTTTAGTGCTGCTCTTTGTAGGCCTTGGTGTGTTGTGTGAGGATTGTTTTGAGCTTGAGAAAGGTCATAAGCTTGTTGCCTTGTATGTGAGAGGGTTTTGACTTGGG
>APFE030699593.1:106942-126146 GCA_000404065.3 Pinus taeda | reverse complement strand
AAAGAAGGGCTTTGCACAAACTGCCAACAATCGATAAACGAGTTCTCGTGGAACGAGGCCTCGCAAGCAAGCGAGTCACAGTCCAACAAAGTTATCAAGCCAAAAGCCAAGTGTGAGAAACAGGGGAAAACCAAAATCAAGAGGTTCAGTAGGTCAAATGGCCCAAAAGAATTTTTTACAGGATCAGCGCGGGTGACCCTATAGCAACAAAGCGATGACGCAGAGGTGCCCGTAGCAACTTTGCGCTGTCAGCGCGGAAGGACACGGATAAAGGGCGCTGGCCCGAAAAAGCAGGTCAGCGCGACTGGCTAAATATACAAACGCGATGACAGAGACAGCAAAGAAGATAGGATGCGCTATCAGCGCAACTGTTTCAAAATAAAACGCGTTGAGGCTGAAAAGCAAGTCAATTCGAACAAAAACTCCCAAACCAAAAGAACAGGTTTTCAAGGTAATTAAGGTAGTCCCTAGGACGAACCCAGAAACAAACCACCAGTAAAAACACTCCCCAAAATCTCGACAAAGAAGCAATAATCAAACAAAGGTGACATACAAAGGGAGAGGCAAGCTCCCCAGCGGAGTCGCCAAATTGTTGGATAGGTAAATCCCCTCTACGGATAGAGGCGATCCCTACTAGCCCAACAGGGGTCTAGCAACAATCGAACAATGCTACACCGCAGGTTCCTAGTTGTAATTAACAAGTGGGTGAGAATAACCTACTTGGATTCCAACGCTTGTTTGTCGAAGAGATAATCCTCTTGCTCCTTCGCTCCAGCCAATAATTCCCCGCTATCCTCGCGGACGAATACCTGCACAAGCCAAAGAGAGCAAACAAGAGCGTAAAATCTACTAACCACAGCTATGTATCGGTCAGGAAAGATACAATTTGCATTAATCAATCATTGAACAAATGTAAATGGAACCATAAGAGTAGTCATCTATCTTTATTAACAAAAAGTAGAGTAAGGTACAACCGGTGTCCTGACGCTGAGTCCTTCCCTAGAGGGTCCAGCCAGCATATCTTCCAAGCATTCACCTTTGAGACAAATCTCCCAAGTCAAAAGGTCTCTCTCTCACATACAAGGCAACAAAATTATGACTTTTCTCAAGCTCAAAACAATCCTCACACAACACACCAAGGCCTACAAAGAGCAGCACTAAAATGTACAAAGAATTCCTCAATCAAAGTCTCTATCTTCCAAAAACTATCTAACCCTCTAACTAGCTGCTCATGGGTCATGGAGAAGGCTTATAAAGAGAAGGAGTCTCCATGAATAGGGAAGGGATGAGCTTTCCCCCACAATAAGTGGATGGTCAGTCGAACAGACATGCCAGAGAAAGGATGACGACCTCAACAATGCTAACAACCAGTTCTGGAGGGATCTGGAAGGCTGGTTGTTGGAACAAATTCGCCCAAACAGGATCAGCGCGGAAAACCCGTGAACTTCCGCGCTGACATCGCAAACCGACGTAGAAGAAATCTGGTCAGCGCGAAAAGGACAAATGGAGGGGGCGCTGTTCGTAGAAATGGGACCAGCGCGGAAAAGACGTGTGCTTCCGCGCTGGCAGCGCAACAACAACATTGGCCTCCGCCTGTCAGCGCGGTTATTTTACAAACAGACGCGATGATCGATTTAACTTAGGCAAAGAGGGTTTTTTAGCCATTTTTGAGGAGCATGAGTATGGGTGAATGTAGTTTATAGCACAGTGGGGAGACTGACATGATGGCAGTGACATTTTACTGTGTAACAGCGGGCATACCCATGCTCAGAGAAAATACAGCATGTCCACATATCAAGTACAAGCGGATCCACCAAGTATACAAGTATAAATGACTGGAAAATACATAATGGATCATTTGATCATGATTGAACAAGTACATGTCTAAATATTACATATAAGAATGTCAATGATGCTGAAAGATGAAGCGGATCACTGATATCAAAGACTGATCACGAAAATTACCAAATGAACATGATGGAATAAGATGGTACTACACTACCAACTCAAGTGCCAGCATATAAAATGTTGCCATGAATGACTGCAACATATAAGGTGAAGTAGTATCTACTAGCAGCAACAGGAGCAACTGTCAAGTGAACCAACGAATGTTGATACAACCTGAGGTCTTCACCGACCACCGTGGTACATTTATATAGCATGGGAATAAATAATCTGAAGCCGACCATGTGAGAAATCATTTGATTACCATTCATTGATGTATACCGTTAACAAACGCGAGACTACTCACCGATAATGATAATGAGCGTCAAGGTACCCAGTACAATCCAACAAGTGTGAATAGATGAGATGGAGTCGAACACCTATAAGAATCTATCGATCAGGAGACAATGATGGTTTCTCACTATCGATAGCGAAGGATCTGCCACTAATGACTGCAAACCCCAAGGTGCTGCCAAATGGACTCTAGATCTCTGCCCCAAAGCAATGAGTCGAAGTCGATAGGGAAAGATCTACTAGAAGGAAGGCATTAAGGCATCCTCAATCAGTCTAGCGTGAGTGTAACCCGTAGGCCAATAACGTGGAAGGAATCGAATGAAAAAGATGTAGTAACCCAACCGAAGTACGTTTCTGGCATACACAAGATGTGGCTAGCGCATAGCAGAAACCCTCTGAACCAACCAATAATGAAAGCTGACACAGAGGCAAGGTATCCACCAATAGGGTCAAATGGAAACCAGTGTACTACACGAATCCCAATGTGTGATAATGTAAGTTGATGTCGAAGACAAGGGAAACCACTCAGTCAAAGACACATGATTCTGATCGATGCTGAGCACAAGGTGACCTATCAATAATGAAAATAGGGCCAGGGTGCATCTCTAGGCCTGTCCTCAGAGCAAGATGTCATCGTCGATAAGGACAAGACCCGCCAGCAAGAAGTCAATGGAGACCTTCTCAAGATCGGCACGAGTAAAGGACCAATATAACTGATGTGATGATAGACATAGTACTGAAAACCAGGGATGGCCAACCGAAAAATAAGTCAAGAGACACCACAGAGAGGCCGACTCAGGCTAACTTCCCTTGAACAAAAGCACGACTCAATGTGACTATGTGGCAACCTATGATGACTCTGTATAAGCTTGTTGCGCAGGAGGCACAAACGAACCCTCCATACGATTGGAAGAGATAACCAATCGGGGGAGAACTGACTCAATAACAAGGTTAAGGTATACCTAAGTCAAACTAAATCCCACCCAAGCAGGGGAGAACTGACTCAATAACAAGGTTAAGGTATACCTTGTTTCGAGTGCTTTGTTCAAGGGTGACATGGCTGACTCTAACTGCCAACAATAAATAGAAATATTGTCCCGTTCCCGCTCTTTTTTGAAATATATAATTTTTTTGGTCTTTTTCTTTAAAGCTGGAAAAAGAATAAAATAATGCTATAGTACAGTGGAAAGAACGAGTGTCAGCGAAGCATATGATCTAGTTCCTGTGATTGGAACATTCCTATGC
This sequence comes from Pinus taeda, assembly GCA_000404065.3. NCBI lineage: Eukaryota > Viridiplantae > Streptophyta > Pinopsida > Pinales > Pinaceae > Pinus > Pinus taeda. The sequence goes on along the minus strand of APFE030699593.1, from coordinate 122,663 downwards.
TCAATGCAGTGAGACAAAAACTGGCCAAAGACACTCAAAGGTGTGCTCCTTCCACAGGTCAAGGTATGTCAAGCTGCAAAGGTCAAAGGTATGCAAGTTTGATTTTGCAGTCGTCATGGTCAAATGTTGGCTTAAACACGAGTCCAAGTGAAGCCGACTTAAGGCCAAAAGGTGCAGATAGTCAAAATGCAATGCAATAGTACAACTCAACGCAAAGGAGCCTCTAGGGTATAAGGCTAGAATGAAATGAAGATGCAAAAAGGAATGAGTCTTCATCGTATAAGTCATGGTGGGGCTATAGAGGACTCCCAAGCCTACTCAAATCGGAGCAGCATGGGCAACAAATGTCAGTGATGTGCTAACTAGGATGCCCATGTAAAGGATGGATCTACCATCGTGTGATGATTTAAAGAATCGGCGAGTGAAGATGGTTTTCGAACCATAACACGATGGGATCGACCCTATGGCATGTGTATCGATAGATGGAGGCTAGTATGCATGATGCAATGGGAAAAAAGGCTTCCCTAATCTATATGCTAGTGAGAAAATGATACCTACCATGATGGTTTGGCAGTCATGGAACCATCTCGAAATAGTCGAAAAATGTCCAAAATGTCCTGAAAATCAAACCATTCTCGACATTCCAAGCTCCCAAGTTAAAAGTTACATGAGACCAAACAAAATCAAATTTTGAAAAAAATTGACATTTTCAAAGCTTATAAAAAGGATTTTGGACTCTCCATTTTCACCATTTGAGTTTGAGAGCAAAGAATTGGAGAAAAAGGAGCTAACTTCCCATACGCCATATTCAACCGTTCAAATTCCTCAAAAATCTACAGGTAACCCTCATTCTTAACTTGTAATTGATTGTGATTATTTTTAGAAGTTTTAATTAATGTTTCACAGTTGAGTTTCTTGCCAAAATTTTCTCCGCGGCGTATATGCGGATTGGTAATATGCAACCAGCGTACACGCGGGCCCTACATGCAACTGTGTGTAAAGGGGACCCGCGTATACGCCGCGGACATTTCAAACCAAAAAACTAATGGTTGAAATTGATTTTTCTTTCAAGATGAAAATCACCTGGCGAGAAAGAGAGCATACCGCAGTAGATGAATAAGTTATGAATAGTCCAGAGGCTCTGGATGCATTACGGGGATGCGGTTTGCTTAAGTTCTTCAAATTACCAAATATGAAAGCAAACACACGTCTGCTCGAGATACTTCTTGACTACTGGAACATCGAGGAGGATGCTTTTATGATCGATCAGATTCCACTCAGGATAGAAGTGGAAGATATCTATTTCATTATAGGCCTTTCCCGAAGGGGAGAGGTACTGCATTCCTGGGGAAGAACACGGAGCAGTCTCTCCATAGAGGACTATGTACAGATATATTGCCTGGGACATTCGAAGAAAGTCGGAAGTCAAATTTCCATCACACATGTGGCAAGTCTACCGCTGAGAATAATCCTGTTCATCATAGCTCAAGTGAACGGATCTGCTTCCCTGCATCAGTCATCACGGCTCAACATGAGCATGGCGGTTGACTGTCTGACCACAGTGTTTGATTGGTGTACTCCTCTTTTGGCTAGCATGAAAATCCAAGTTACTTCTATCAAGAGAGGACATACCAAAAAATTCAGTTATGGGACTATTTTGTGCTCTTTCTTCTTCAAGAGAGTCCTTGCACTTCGTCCCAGAGTACTAGTTTCAATCAGCGCCCCGTGAGATCCTCGAATGGGCAGGTGGGCTGACCTGATGAAACGTCTGGGAGGTGGGGAGGTCCCATGGACTTCTTTTGACGATGATTTCTTTTCCTAGTGGGATCAGCAAATCATCACCATTGATGACTACCCCTATGCCGGGTTGGATTTCCGAGGAGATCCCGATCTAGCATTACCACCGGCCGCAGCATGGGGCGACATTGGTAAGTGATTTTTGATTTTTCAAATATAATAATGAACTTTGAAAATATTTTTGATAGGATTAAAATGAATAATATAATGATCATGTTCCAGATATTGGGCCTGTATCACCAGATGAATTCCCACGGCACAAGCGTCGGAGGCCAAGGGGCCGAAGAGGCGCCTGCAGCCATGGAACAAACTTTACACACAGTTCAGCAGCATTTCGTGAGACTGGCCCACTGAGTGTCGATGGCGGCGGTAGAAGACCTTCCTATAGAGATACAGCATCATGTGGTTGGCATTCCACGTGATTGGGTCTGTACTTTTAGGCGTGTAGCCAATGCAATAGTTGCCTACTTAGCCGCTCATCCTAAACCGGGGAATTAGATATAGTGGACATGATTATGGGCATTTGAGTCCCAATTTTGTATATTTTTTGAACAGACCTATGTATAGTCGAGACACTTTATGATATATATATACAATTTGACTTTTTGATGCTTAATTTATTGTGATGAATGATTGATGTGCCAGTCTAATGCTTGATTAGCGATAGAATCAACTAACCAATTATGAGATCTTGGAATATGAAAATAATTAATATAAGTAAATGATCTTTGCAACAACCTCACCCTTAAATACTGGCAATATAAACATGGATCCCTTACCCGATAAATGTTATTTAATTGTGACACTATCAATTGTGAATCAAGATAAACTACCAATGAGTTGATTTCGTGCGAAATTGCCTCAGATAGCAAATTAATGATGGCAGTATACTCAGCCATATTGTTTGAAGCAGGACTGATGCATACTCCCCTTGATATCATCAATTGACCAGTTGGATAATACAGTACCCAATCCACAGAAGCGAGATTCTGAGTGTGCCGACTAGCACCATCGGTGAATCCAAAATAGACCAAGTCATCCATCAACACCTGCCAAAGCAGACCAAAAAGTGTTGATATCACAAAATCTCAACAAAATATGTACAAATATTCATAATGTACAAAGAAGCCATTGCCTAGATACTATTTAAGCAAAGTACTTCTTAAGGTAGAGCCCATTTCGGGGTTCCGCCAATTTGTTTCCTTCGAAATCGATTAACTCATATGACCCTTTTGTTAAAAATTGTTTAGTTATGAAGGGACCGTACCACATAGGTTTGAATTTTCCTGCCCCCAAGGTGTCCTTATCTTGGTCATAGACCAAGACAAGGTCACCTTCAGAAAATACACAAGGATGGACAACTTTATCATACTGGGTTTTAACCCTTTTCTTATGAGCCTCATTTACTGTGGCTGCATCTCGATGATGCTCATCGAGATGTTCCAAGTGAAGGAGGCACTCTTCGAGACGAGAGGTCTCTGGAAGGAGCTCAATATCTAACTTAAGAGATGGAATTTCACATTCGATAGGAAATATAGATTCAAACCCATAAACTAACTGAAAAGGTGTAAAACCTGTAGCAGTCTTGACGAAGGTTCAGTATGCCCATAGAGCCGGATACAACATAAGATGCCAATTGGATCTATTTTTATCAATTGTCCTTTGCAGGATCGTCTTAAGAGTTTTGTTCACTACCTCAACCTGTCCATTGGCCTGAGGATAATAAGGAGATGAATGTTCCTGCTGGAAACTTAGCTTGAGAGCTAATTCAGACATTAGTTGATTCTGGAAATGACTGCCATGTTCAGTGACAATCTCTCTTGGGATACCAAAACTTGAGATAAATGATTAAAAAGGAACAATGCCGCTATCTCACTATCATTCTTATAAGTGGGCATGGCCTCAGCCCACTTCGTGAAGTGGTCGACGGCCACGATAATATACTTGTGATTCGCTGCTGAAGGTCGATGACAAGTTGTAAAGTCAATACCCCACTTAGTAAAGGGACCAAAGTGACAACGGGAAAAGGATGAGCTGGATGTGCGCGCATCTTCCATGTATAAACTTGGCACGGGTGACAGCGTTTGACCGCTTCAACACAATCTTTGAAGAGCGAAGGCCAAAAATAGTCGACACACAAGATACGCTAGGTTGTAGCAAGCCCTGATATATGACAACCACAAGCTTCACTGTGGCAATCATTTGGCACAGATTCTACCTCCTCTAAGGTTAAACAGCGCTGAAGGATTGAATCAACCCCTCGACGATATAATGTATCACCAATAATGACGTAATTTTTAGCGAGGTGACGTAATTTGCGACGTTCATCCTTAGAGAAAGCAGAAGGAAACTTCGAAGTCTGGAGATAAACAATGATATCTCCATACCAAGGGTTGAGTGAAGAGATGAGGAATAAATGTTCGTCGAGAAAACTTTCCTCATAAACAGTATCCTCTCCACAAGGCAGCTCGGAAATTAGCTCGGAAAAAACCATAGATTTCTTGGACTTAGCGGACAAGAACTCGAGATCAAATTCTTGTAGAATGACAATCCATCGATTATATTTGCCCCCAATCACTTGCCTACTGAGGACAAACTGAAATGGATTGACTGCTGCCAAGACAAAAGTTTTGTGTAGCAGGATATAATGACGAAGCCACTGGACATCATGGACATCTGCCAAGGCCAACTTCTCAACCAAAGAAAAGCGAAGTTCAGGACCTATCAAGCCTTGGCTCAAGTAATAAATCACATGCTCTGTGAGAGCATCGCCTTCCTGAACGAGAACCATACCAATGGTTGATTCTGCTGCACCGAGATATAAAAGGAAGTCCCTACCATAATCCGGTGGACTCAAAAGCGGGGCAGAGACTAATGCCTTTTTCAAAGCATCAAACGACTGCTACGCAAAGTTGTCCCATACGAATGGAACCCCTTTCCGGAGCAAACACATAAACCCTTTAGTGATCTCGGCATAGTTCGCTATAAACGGTCTTAAGAAATTAGCCTTCCCTTGAAGACTTTGAAGTTGTTGAATGGAGGATGGGGGAGGCAACTGGATTATTGCCTCTACCTTGAAGGGATCGACTCTAATCCCTTCATTTGACACGATGAACCCTAACAACCGACCAGACATAACCGCAAAAATGCACTTGTTCGGATTCAACCAGATTTTATAAAAACAACATCGCTCAAAAACCATACGAAGGTGACTGGGATGATCAGTTCTTTTTCGAGAACGAGAAACGAGATCGTCCGAGTATGCTTCGATGATATGTTTGATGTCGTGGAAAGCATATGACATGGCCCAATGGAACGTGGCTCCAAAATTTTTGAGACCAAACGACATCTTTTTGTATGCAAAGGTACCCCAGGGACATATAAAAGTCGTCTTATGTTGATCTTCAGGATGGATAGGAATTTGATTATAACCAGAAAAACCGTCCATGAAGGAAAAAATCTCATTACCCACACACTCGTCAATAATCTGATCAATGAATGGCAAGGGGTAATTATCTTTTGAACAAGCTTTGTTTAAGTCCCTAAAGTCGATGCATACTCAGATTGTTCCTTGCTTTTTATCTACAGGGAATGGATTAGAAACCCAATCGGTAAGAGGAACAGGGTATATAAAACACACCTTCAACAGCTTTTCTACTTCGGCTTTAATGGCTACCGCTTTCCTAGGATTAACTGGTCAAAGCCTTTGACAAACCGGCTTAGCGTTTTCATACATCTTGATCTCATGCTGAACTATAGAAGGATCAATGCCAAGTATTTCCTCATAAGACCAAGCAAATACATCTCGAAATTCTTTGAAAAGGTCGGTGTAAATTTGCACCTCTTCAGGGGAACATTCAATTCCAATGAAGAGATTCTCAATCACGTTAGGGTCCCTAGAGATGTTTATAGACATCGTTTCTGATATCAACGACATATTACCTTCGGCACGAAAGTGTGCTGGAGCCAAAGGATTCGATATCTTACAAACATCACTAGTGAATAGCTTGGAGAACTTAGCTTCCACTTCCCGCAATGGAGGAAGGAAATATGAACAACGGTGTAAGTCTTCCCAAGGTCGATCTACACCCATCATCATTTTGAGGATTGCTTCTTCAGAAGGTAAAACCATATCTAAGCAATCCAAGGTGGAGGTGGAATCAAAGGCCCAAGCCATGGCCACATAACCCTCAAACTCCTCTTCAGAAGAAGGAGTAGAGTGGTCATCTGCGGAGTTAACGATAGACTGATATCTAAGCTCAGCCGCAGACATAGAGGATGCCATTCCATTTACTTTTCCTTCAGCTAATGTGGCTGTAGGTGAAGGCAAGGTCCAAGGGTCCGAAAAATAATGAGTTCGGAAGAACCCTTCTCGAGTAGACTCCTTGGATGATGAAATGACATTAATTCGAGCGATAGGAGAGGGAAACTCAATGGTACCCATGAATGAGGGATACATCCCAACTCCTATATTCTCAGTAGGTGGCGAGGGTTATCCACTAAGGGGATAGTAGAGTCAGAAGTTGCTTGAGGATCAACTGGACAATAATCCAACTGATCTACCTTAACAATTTTCCTTTCATGAGGAAAGCAGATGACACGAAATAGAGTCGAAACAATGACATCCATCTCGTATACCCAATTCCTTCCTAAGAGGAGATTATAGTCTAGGTTAGCATCTATGACCTCTACTTCAACACTGACGACATTTCCTCCAACACATATAGGAAAGGCCGGGATAATCCCATGCGGCTTGTGAGAATGCCCATCAAACACAGTCAAAAGGGTGGGTGAAGGAACAACTGAAGGAGATCCAATGGCCTTCCAGCAAGACATCGACATGATGCACGTGGAAGCTCCCTCATCAATAATGATGCAAAAAATATTAATCTTTCGATATGTAGACTTTATCTGGAAAGCCATGTGATGAGGGAGTCACTTCCTGACATTTAACATGTCAAAAGTGAGCACTAAAGAATTGGTTGGATCAACTGCCCCAATTGCCGAGAGTAAAGCACTTCACTGAGCCGGACAAAACTGGAGAACATCTAAAGCAGGCATGGCGCATGGACTCTGGGCTAGATCCTCCACAATGGAATAATTCTGGGCAGCCTTAGCGTTAGGATTGATAGTCGCGCATTTAGCAAAACCTTTCGGTATCCATGGTATAGTCTCAACAAGGGGTCACTCAATATGAAGGTCGGTATTTCTGGCAGTAGTTTTATCCTTGGAAGTTTCGGCTTCACCGTAATAACATGACCAAGTAGCCACATGTACATTAGAACCCATCATGGAAATGTTCAATGATTTTTTCCCTTCCTAGCTGCCCCCTGAGGAGGTACCAGTATTTGAACTCGCACCAGCAAGCAATTGCTGCCCTTGGGGAAAAGGGTTGGTTAAAATATCTTGGGAACTAGAAGCCTCTTGCTGCCTTAACAAGCACTGAGCGTCCTGAATCTTTGGGCAGAGATGCGTTAAATGGTCTCCACTACACAACTTGCATGGAAACTTGACTTTCTTTTTAGACTCATTTCTACCCCCACCAGCATTATTACCAGATTTATTTGTGTCAGCCTTCCCATCTTGATTCTTTTTCTTACCTCATCCTTTCTTTTTCCCATTGGAGTTTTGATTTCCTTTGGGGTTATCAGATTGGGCGGCATTAATCGAAGAGGCTTGGGAAGATGAAGTAGTAGACGATGTGACTTGGTTGTTTGAAGCAGTTTGCAATGACAACTGCTGCAATTGGCTCAACAAGTTCACCGCATTCGTGTCTACCGATCCAACAATACCATCCCCATGGGACCTGGCTTCGACTTAGCTATGTCAACCTTTGACCCAGGAGCATCTGGCAAGTATTTTTGTAGGATCCCAGACTGAGACTAGATCAGTTCTAATTGTTGGGCCCTAAAAATGGCTTGCTCCTTGGAGTAAACTCTGGACATCGAGACATCCTTAGAGATCTCAGGTTGTCAATATTTCAAAAACCATTCGAGACGGTACTCCGGAGGGATTTCGGCTTTTATGAGCCTCTTTCTCCTTCTCCATTCCTGAATATGGTCAGAAATGTGAGTTGCCGTGTCCTAACGAAAACTGGCCAGAAGTTCAGTTCTGGCGTCATAACGGACATGCAACTAGAAATGATTTAAGAAAATATTCGCTAAGTCAGAAAAAGATGTAAAGCTAACCCCTGGCAACTCTATATACCATTTGGTTGCATTACCAGTCATGGTGCGCTGAAAAAGTCTCAACCTAACTGAATCATCAATAAGGGAGTTCAACGACCACCACAAATGGAATGTGGTCACATGGTCCCCTGGGTCCTCACCGCTCTTCCCTTCGAATTTTGGAATCTCTGAAGGAAGTTTGGTTGGGATTGGAGGCCAGGCCAGATTATATTTGATTGGATCGTTAGTTAACTTTGTGAGGTTTGGCAAGTTCAAAGTTGCCAGAAACAGAAGCCTAGGAGGACCTTGGGGGTTCCACCCAGACTGAGCAAAACTCCCAAAGTTCTGAAAAGATGGGCCTGGATTTTGGAAGGCACCAGGCTGCCCAAAGTAACCTACAGAACCAGCTAAACCAAAATGGATGCCTTGTGATCCAGCATAACTCGGAGTTTTACCAACTCCGGCCGCACAACCTCCATAACCGGTGAAGCTTCCTCCTAAAGGATTATAAGGAGCAGACAGCCCCTGATAAGGATCCAAAGCAGAAGCTAGGGGAGGAATACTTCAGAATGAACTAACTGTGGAGTACGGCATATTCCCCTGTTGGCCGAGAAATGAATTCCCAGTTCCCATACTACTAATCGCAGGGTTAGTCCACCCTTGAAAAGGATTGCTACCTTGTCCTAAAGAAGAGAAAGGCATAGATCCAATTGTCAGGTTGGAATGTGGTATATGACCACTTCCAAAAGGAAAACCCTAGAATGAAGTCAATCCACCCATCATGGATGTGGCGGCACTAAACAGAACTGATGGAATACCCTGTGAATGGGTGCCAAATGGGAAAAATCCAGAACTAAAAGCATTGGTTTGGGAGTTTCCACTCATAGAAGGAATGGAGGTAGTCCCAACTAAAGACATGCCAGCAAAAGACCCGAATAAAGAAGCAGAGGGGATGGAAATAGTTCCTCCCCCTTGTATAGATATTGGAGTCTGCACAGTCATAGCACTTGTAGAAGCCATGCTTCCAGTAGTGGCCATCGATGGTTAGTGCGTTATGTGACCTTGACTTGACGGTCGATGAATTGGAGACCAAACATATTGTAACACTTCCAGATGACTAGGAGGTAGGGGAGAATTCAGAGTCGCTAACGACTCTGAGAGTTCTTCTACCTCTACGTTATCTTGCATCCGAAAGAGAACTTGAGAAAATACAAGAGTACTTCTGTCTTGTCCTGAGGAAGTACCAGGTCTATCCTGAGCACTGATGCCCCCGAGGGCAGGATCAATCCCTCATGCGTCAGCTGCCGCGGGACGAAACCCACCGGCAGTATTACCTCTGCGCCTTCTAGGTGAAGGCTCTGAACTTGGTGGTGAAAGACCATGAAGTCTTTGAGACCATCTAGGCAATCGGTTAGCCACTTTGAATTTTTTGTTAAGATCTAACTAAAGACTCAAAAAATTGAAAGCTAGGCCAACTAGGAGCACAGAGCACACACTATAAAGTCCCTAAAGATATTAGCCAGTCAATCAACTTCCAAGTATTTCCACTCCAGGTGATTAGGACCAGACACTAAAATACGAAAAAGTGAAGTAAGGGGCCTTCCAAAGATAGTCTGGGATAATGACGGCCTAGTCTTATCAGCGAAGGTAACATAGGAAGTTACGCTAACCTCCTAACAATATCCTGCGCCGGTGCAAGCCCCCAAGCTTTGCAAGGGTGCCCTCCAGTAGTACTGTTGAGAGTGATACAATGTTGACCTCAGGTGCCACGGGATTCCCCTCCACAGCCACTTGTGTAGATCTCTAGGAGTAGCAACTATGGTTACCAACTCGTATCAGAAGCCAAGTAGAACAGTCGTGAGGTAAGTTCGGACAAGTAGGAGAGGGGGTATCTCTCTTCCCTGTCTTTAGAGACCCTCGTGCTTAACTCCCAGATCCAGAGCTTTCCTGGTCTTCCTAACGCTATTGGATTTTCACTCACTATTCAGACTCCTATGTTTGACAGTTTAAAATGGCCTTGGAGAGTTAACTCTCCACACACCTAATCCAAGCCCCTAAATTATCCTAAAACTTGTTGATGTATCTAACTGACAAATATAAAGTTCTAGTATATTTTAAATTAGCACTTGATTTTAATGGGCTGTTATTTAAGTCAAGGGATGACGGAAGTGAAACTGGTGGTGTTATGACGCAAAAGAAATTAATAAAACCAAACTACATGCACATGCACTTGTTTTTCGTTTTTCAATGAAGAGCAATTTCTACAAGGTTCAGAGGAACTTCAAATAAAAGTACAACTTTTTCTTTTCTTTTCAAACTTCACACTCACAAAAGCTAACAAAACTATAAATGCCTAGAAAGATGCACAAGCTAATCCTAATGCAATAAATACATGCCGATGCAAGATTAAAAAACTACTCTTAAAACAAAAGATGAAAGTTGCTAATTTATCGATTATAGATTTTCCACTTAAATGTTTAGATGGAATATAAGATTTTGTTTCTTATTTCATCTAAGCACTAAAAGCAAGATAAAGACAAACAAATAGGCACTTTCACTCAACAAAAAGGAAAATTCAATCAAAACAAAGTTCAAGAAAGCAAAACAAGGTTTCAAGAAATTTCCTTCAAAAGCAACTCAAAAATGACTTTTCAACCATGCTCTAACAAGACTGAAACTTGATGATCGAAAAATAGGCAATGAAGCACTTTGCGAGCTTACGACCAGATCGCGTATAGGGAAAAAACACTGCCTTTTTAGATTTGGGACCAGATCTGGCAGGAGGGGTTGCCCTAGGCCATGAGTGGAGCTTCACAAACCTCAAGAGTGAGATTTGGAGCTATAAAAAACTCTTAGAGTCTCCAAATTTGCTTAAAAACATGCCAATAGATCCATTAATGCTCTTGAAATCTTCAATTTTTTCTTAAATATCATCCAATGATTAAAATCTACACAAGAGGAGAGCCCTTGGAAGGGAAAAAATACACTATAGGGAGGTAAAAATGCTTAAAAACCCATGAAAAACCCACAAACATAGGCTTAAATAGTGAAAGAACAGTTGTCATTAGATCTAGCCAATCAACGACCTAGATTTAAGTGGCTAATCTCATCGGCGGTGGCCATTAGAGGTAGTCGGAGCAGTGTCTTGATGATATTAGGCCGATATTGGTGATATCACTATCAGCAGGGAGCATACGCCATGTATTATGAAAGGCCCAGGCATTGAGCAATTAGCGATTGTGATTTATCACATCGTTGATATCGCATTGGTACTATACCAAGGGGCAGGACCTATGCACATACATATGGGTGACCCAATAGTTGGACTCGACGACATTATAGTTGGGAATTCATAAATTTTGAGATCTATGCCCAAGCAATTTTCAACTTTTTTTGTGTATTTTCGTTGTTTTAACGAAATAAAAAGGGAAACAGGGGTAGTGCGATAGCAAAGGAACCCGGACCCGATGGGTTTCAGGAAGCAAAATAGATATATTTTCAAGTCCGCAAAAGCCCAATTTCTAGTTTATTTCATGTATTTTCGTTATATAACTAAAATAAGAAGGGAGCATTGGCCAAGCAATGATTGTGATGAAGCCCGAACTCGAAAGGGTCTGAGAAGTGGAATATATAATATCTGACGTCTGCCAGGGCCCTTTTTTATAATTTTTAATGTTTCGACATATTTCCAATATGAAGGGAAAATCACAAAACAGGAAGGATTTCGGGCGGGCTGTGGGTGGTAAGTGGTTTAGGCCAAGCTCCGCCCCATGCGTTATAGCTGCTACCACATGTCCAAGATGAGGAGAGAGAAAACTACCCTCATCGGGCAGTGAATTCCAGTACAAAAGAGGCGCCTGAAATGGATCATCATCATTGGATCTAGGACTCCCAAATCAACAGTGGGGATGTGCTATCACTGCAAGGGCAGACCCAAGAGGAGAATAAGCAATATCTAAAGATATCTTAAGTTCAAAAAGGACAAAGATGGGCGGGATTTTCACAGTGTCACCACGTTTTCTGTTTAAAACAGAAAACAATCATGTATTAAGAGAAAGGGGCTATTTAAAGGGATTATAAGGGCCTGAAGACCCATTCCACCATATAATAGAGCCCGGGAGACATATTTCCAGGAAATAGGAGCCCAGAAATAGAAAGAGAAGGGTAACAACACGCTGCAACCCGAAACAGAAAGATCTAGGAGCATCAACAGAACAACTTGGCCGAAGACAACAGAGAGCATGGAGTAGACAGTGCATCTGTCCAAAACAAATAGAAAGATCAAAGGCCACAACACAACTCATCAAAACAAGCATCATGGGGCATCTCTGGCATGAGAGGACTCCCAAATAGTGCAGCAAGCTACCAAAAATATTTGAAAGTGATTACTCTGCTGTTAGAAGCAGAAAACTCTGATCCCATGCTTGCCTAGAGGGCATCAAATTAGTTAACAATGTATATTAGGCAGATTAAGACTCTGAGCCTCTTAGAGCTCAGAAGCATTGTAAACAGGCTATAAATAGCTGAAAGTAAGATGTAATAAGGGTTCAACTTCTGGAGATTATTCTTCCTCTGTTCCTTCAAGCTCCTCATCTTCATTCTAGCAATATAAGCTTCTTTTGCCATTATACGTTCAATGTCCATTCTCTTTGATGTTCTATGCTTGCACTTGAATAGTTTGTTCATGTTTTCTTTGTGTCCAAAGCCAGATAACTGTCATCTTATCTCTTCTTTAATAAATTAGATTTGCAAGCTTCTTTGCTGCCTGTAGCTAGCCATCCATATGTGGTCATATATGCATCTGCCAGTAGAGTTAGTATTCTCTTTTTCTGCCTGTAGCTAGCCATTGATTTATGTTTATTTATGCAATCTACTAGTATAGCCAGTATTCTCCATCTATCCATTGAATTTATAACTTATTGAGCATTAGTGGTCTAAAGCCTTGTATTGGTGAGAGCGTCCATGCATGTCTTGAGTGAAAACAGAGCTGAAATGGTTATCTAACTTGATCCAAACCATCATTTATTCCAATAGTTCAAAGAACAATATTGATGATTATATGTTACTAGGCATCTCCAAGCTACAACCTAGGAGAGTTTCTTGGAGTAATAACAGGATCTATTACCTCAAAATGGGTACTCGAGCCAAAAAACCCCAAAGAAACATGAAAAACAACCCAAAAATGAAAATTGTTTATTCCATAACGATGTTCTTTTTTTTAGGGTAAATTTTCAACATGTTTTTTAAATGGAAGTAAAAACAATTTTTTTTTTTGAGAAATGGATGAAAAAGACACCATTAAAAAATTGTTTATTCTGGAATAACAATAAAAAATGGGTTATAATTTTCACATTTTTTAGCAATAGAGTTAAAGAGAAAATATCTGGACTTTGAAAAACTATAAAATTTGAACAATTCTCGGACATGATGTTAAAGATAAAATATCTTGACTCTAAAACACCTTGAAATTGTGATTGTTTTCAACCATAACATTAAAGAGAAAATATCGTGACAGAGAAAAACATTAAAATCTTGACAATTTTTCAACCATGCAATTAAAACCAAAGATTATGACTACAACAAAATCTCAAGTTTTCAAAATATTTCAAGCATGACATTATGGAAAAATTTTATGACTGAAAAAACTTTAAAAATGAACACCTCAATGAAAAATTTATTATACCAAGAGTATTTTTTTTTAAATGTTAAATGTATAGCGATTTTAAAATCTTAGCCTAAGACAGTTTGAGACATTGCAAAAAAAAATTTTAAATCAACTATCAAATTCCACATAATGGGATTGGGTTGCTAGACAAGCATCGACATGGACCCTTATATATATATATATATACTATATATATATATATATATATATATATATATATATGAAAGATGCCATAAAGAAAACAAAAATTCAAATACTGAAAAATAAAAATTGAAAAATAATAAAGAAGTAAAAATAAAACATAGAAAAATGACAAAAAAATCAAATATAAAATATATAGTAATGACAAAAAAACAACCATAAATGTAAAAAAAAATAACCATACCATGTTAAAATTAAAAAGAAAAAAAGAAAAAAAAAAAGAGTTTAAAAAAAAAAATTACAAAAATTAATACAACATTAAAAAAAAATATAAATTAAATAATTAAAGAAAAAATATAAAAAACAAAACCTAAAATGTTAAAAAACAATATTACAACATAAAAATAAAAATAAAACATGACAAAAATATAAAAATAGTAAAAACATGTTAGTAATAAAACATAAGAATATATAAAAAGATAAAAAAACATAATTAAAAAAAAAATAAAAACATAAAACATAAAAATAAAAATAAAAAAACATGACAGAGGAAAAACATAAAACATGTTTCCTGGATGCGGGTGATTGATTGCCAGGACAGTATGTGGAAGGCATGCGAAGTGGGCAAGTGGCAGCCCAACTGCACCAGATGTACAAGCTATGGGATGGCTAGGTGGCTCTGCACAGAGACATTTATGGCAGCATTAACACTGCAGTCCATCCTCCGAGTTCTTAGCGTGATGGCGCTTAGCTCTTTCTACATTGTTGATGTTCAGAGCGACTCTCGGGGGGATCGCTCGTCCTCCTGCTGTCTGTCTGCTCTGGTGCATGTCAGCCGCTCTTCCAAGATTGTCTGTCTCTGTTGCGATATGTGTGTTGTCACAGCCTTCGAGCTCCATTTTGTTCTGGCTCTCGGTGCTCATAGCTTCGTTCTGGTTCAGTCTTTGGCACTTCCGGTGCATACGCCTCTCTGTTGTTTCTCTGCACTCTACTCTCTGTTCAATAGTCCTCCTCCCATCAAGATGCCTAGAGAAAGGATGAGATTGGCCAGTCGGCATGGTGGTTCGCGTGGGCGCGCCACCCACCAGCACCCTTCCAACTCTTTGGATCCCTTTGAGGATGAAACGATCCACTCAATGATCAGACACGGCAGAGGCAGGGTAGGGGCAAAACAGAGGCGAAGATTGTAGATACACTGCGCATCCCACAGCCCGCTTCCGCATTCCATGTTCTCTAGCCAACTCCACCTTCATCGTTTCGGTGACTGTTGAAAAATGTGAAAATGCACTGGATTCGGGAGCTTCTCATCAGGTGGTTCCTGTAGAACAAAGGCAGGCCAGTCAAATTGCAACCCAGCGCCATGTCTCCGGAGGAATGCCTACTCTGCACACTGGAAACAATGTTGGACCAAGCGAGCCTGTGAGAGGAGAGCCCTCTAGTTCGGCGGGTCACTCATCTGACTCCACGTACTTAAGACAATTTGGATGCAGAATTGTGGAAGAACAACCGTCAACCTCCGATGCAGGTTGAACCGGTCAGCGACTCTGGTTTTTTGGTTTGGCCACTGAAGCCGAAGTCCTCGCTCATTTTGATTCTAAGTGTTCACGTCTGTTTCGGGCTTCTGTCAATGATGCAGGTCGGGGTCTATCTATATCTTTGTTCGCGTAATTTTCGGTTCTTGTATGAGTTAGTGTTTCGAGTCCTTCGGAATTGTTCAGTGTCCCATGGTATTAATCACTCTGATGTAAGGTTTCTAGCCTGGTTCCACAGTCAGGTAGTCAAGTTTTTGTTTTTGCCAAATCCTTGGCTTGAACTTTCGAGGCAGTGACCTCGCTGTAACTTTTTGTATGAATATAAAAGTAGACCAAATTAGAAAAAAAATAAAAAACATAAAACATGTTAGTAATAAAACATAAAAAGAAAAAGAAAAATACTTGACCAAAAAAAAACA